>JAOXOE010028375.1:0-16283 GCA_028565055.1 Phoeniculus purpureus | reverse complement strand
AGAGAAGTTCTTCTTCCCCTCTACTCTGCACTAGTGAGACCACATCTGGAGTATTGTGTCCAGTTCTGGGCCCCTCAATTCAAGAAAGAGATGGAGGGGCTGCAGCAGGTCCAGAGGAGCGACGAGGCTGGGGAAGGTACTGGAGGGAATTTCTGATGAGGAGAGGCTGAGGGAGCTGGGGGTGCTTAGCCTGGAGAAGACAAGACTCAAGGGGGACCTTCTCCTTCTCTCCAACTCCCCGGAGGGATGTTGTAGTCAGGTGGGGATCTGGCTCTTCTCCCAGGCAACTAGTGATAGGAACAGAGGGCAGGGCCTGAAGCTACCAAGGGAGGGTTAGGTTGGATGCTAGGAAGCCCTTCCTCCCAGAAGGGGTGATCAGAGCCTGGAATGGGCTGCCCAGGGCAGTGGTGGAGTCTCCATCCCTGGAGGTGTTGAAGGACAGCCTGGCTGTGGCCCTTAGTGCCTTGGTCTGTTCAATGTGGTGATCTCAGAGGGCTTTTCCAGGCTCAATCGTTCTGTGATTCTGTCTGATTCTGTGATACCAGATGGGGAAGGAGGCCAAGGAAACTTCACTTTTGGATCAGAGTTTTCTGAGCTTTTGGCTGGTGGAGCCCTGAGATGGGTAGGGGTTGTCATGGGTAGCAGGAGCACAGGAGGGATGATTGTGGACAACGTTGAGCTCATGAGCACCACCTAGCAAATGGAACTGAACAAAGTCCCCGAAAGCAGGCTGGGAGTGATTTAAGGTACCTTACCGCCCCTGCAACGAGGAGGGAAGGATCTAACTGAGTTGTCTTGGCCAGAAGCCGGTTCGTAGGGTAGATCCCAGACAGGGGAGTCTGTGGGAAACAGCCTAATTATTGGCACAGGGTTTTTGGCAAATGCTCTTCTCCAACCCCCCCGGCGTGTGCTGCCAGCGGGACGGAGCTGGTGTGCAGAAAACACTTGACAGGTTTGGCAGAACCGGGTTCGTTGGGTCTCTAGGGGATCCTCTCTTTCAGCATCTAAAATGCATTAAATGCATTTAGAGCATCGGGGAAACTCATGTCCTCACCCAAAGCAATTGGTCTTTAGGAGCTCATAAAAGACATCATTTTGATTGCTTTTCCAGTTGCTTTATAGGCAGTTTGCTCCCCCTCGAACCATGAGAGACCCAAACTCACCATAGCTCTGACCAACCAGTGCAGGTGGATGGGTGGAAGGATGGATGGAAGGGGAAGTCATTCCTGGGCTGTGCCAGCTGGTTTGTACTCCCCTTTACTGATGGAAGAGGCATTTAACGTCTACTCAGGCTGTGTTTCATCTGCACATGGATGCAGTGGCAAACTGGAAACTTCTTGTTGGAGCAATTTATGGTGCTGCTGAGAGGGCAACTGCATTGCCAGTAGCTTCTAGACAACTTATGTGGCATTATCCTTGTCAGAGAGCATTGTTCCATTAATTTTTCACTTTAAAAGCTCTGGTGTAGAGAGAAGGAGTGAGGATGACACTGACACTGCTGCTTTGCTGTGTCCAACCTTCTCTAGAGAGGGCCATTTCTCTGTAGACATGGGTCAGGACAGCTCTGTTTTCTACAGAGATCTCTTCTTGGGCACTGTTACTACATGGCAAATACATTCAGGTGTTAATGCCATTAACTTCCTGGACAGGACTATCTGAAGATGCTAACTCAGCTTTGCAAGAATCCCTGGGGCTGGAAGGCTGCTGTTACTAATCCCTGCACAGACCCACGGGGAAACAGAGGCAGATGCTGGCTCAGAGCTTGTGTGTAGAGCCCCTTGCACGAAATCACTGCATTGCTATTAGCCCTCTTGGCTTCCTCCTCTCTGCCCTGAGAATGGTGGGTTTTGCACTCTGGGGGTTGGTAGGTAGTGGCTGGCTGTCACTTGGTGTTATCTCCCTGTGGGGACTGGTGCTGTTGTCTTTGTGGTGCTGTGGTGCAGCCTTGTATCAGGAAATACTTCTTCCCAGGCAGAACGTGGAGGCCTTGGAACAGGCTGCCCAGGGAGAGGGTGGAGGCACCGTCCCTGGTGGGGTTCAACAACCCGGCAGCCAGGGTGTTTCAGGAGATGGGTTAGGGGTTGGGAGGTTGTAGGGTGGACAGTTGGACTTGATGATCTTGGAGGTGTTTTCCAACCTCGACAATTCTATGATTCCATGACACAAACAGAGGCAATGAGCTGTCAGATAGTAGTCCTGACCTGACTCTCTTATCTTGGTGTGCACCTGAATTTACAGACTAGAGGCTTCATTTGCTCTTCAGTCTTTCCCTGGAACATTAGAGGTCTCCTTGGCTCTCCTAGCACTGTCATTAGGAGCTTCTCTTTGGGGACACACTCAGCTCTCACCCAGTTCTTGTTAGACAGACAAAGGTAATATTTCAGGAACCTGCTAAGATCCTCCTTGAAGTGTCAGCCTCAGCCATCTGTGCCCCTTCCCACATCCAGAGCTGATTCTTGTGCTTTTGTTAGCCTTGAATCACCCACCCTGAGGCCAGAGCAAAAGCAGCAGCCAGCAGGGTCCAGCTGATGGACATTTCCCAGGTGTCTCCTCCAACCCATCGCACTCACCAGCCTGCCTGTGGCTTTGCTGTGAGGACACGGGATGTATGTCCGAGGCAGCTCGGCATACCCCAGGCTACTGGGGCAGTCCAAATGCCAGCCTGATGCCTACTTCAGCCATCTCCTGGCCTTCAGCAAGGACTGAAACCTGGATTCACTCTCTCTGGTAGCTGCTGGAAGATTACATTGATGAAGAATGGTGAAGAACTCGTGTTACTGCTGGTTCTATTTCAGCCTCAGTCAGCCCCCTTGTGCTTTGGGTTATTTGTGTTGATCCGCCCATTCTCTTTGCTGCAGCCTCTCCTCTCCTGCTGCATCAGACTGCCTGATGGTGGGGGGTCTCCCATGGAGCATCTGATGTTTCTCTCCCTGTGTGCCTGGGTGAGCTGCAGTACAGCACATTTCTCCCTGTAATTGGGCTAAGTGTAGGAGGTACGGGGGCTCTTCATTCAGCTGGAGGGTTTGGATGCACAGCCCAAGGCTCTGGAAAGGGGATATTCTGGCACTGGGCTGTGATGCTGTGCCAGAGGTACCCCAGCTGGCACTGTATGAGCTGCGTATGACCACACCAGTGCAGCACCCTTGGAGGGTAATAGCCTGAGTGTCACCAGTGGAGACCATTTCGAGATGGCTCTGCTCCCAGCAAAGGTCCCTGGTTCAGGCAAAGGTCGGTGCTTGTGGTGGTTCTGGCTCTGGAGTGATGCTGCATATTGCATTGTGGTGTTGTGTGGGGAAGTGCCGTTCAGCTCCAGTGAGCATGGCTGGCTGCCCTCTTGGCACCCCATGCCACAGGACACCCTGTGGTGATAGTGGAGATATTTGGCTGGGGCCATGTCTAGGAGGTAAATACTGAGGAGCCTGTAGGTGGTGTGAGCCATGCTGGGGAAGGCTGACTCCTTGCACATCCATCCAGTAGCTGTTTGATGAAGCTACAAATCTAATTTGCTGAAGGTCAAGGTTAACAACGAGCTCCTGAGTGATGTGTCTGGATTGTCTCCTCTGGCTCAAAGATGATGATTATCACAGAATGAACTCTTGAGCCATTTAGATTTGGGGTATTAACCAGTCTCCCAAAGGTTAATATTAAGTGAGGATGATACTTAAGTCACAAGGCAATCCGGAGGAGTGATGAGAGATGCCCAGGAAATACCTGACTCTTCGTGAATTATCCCTTGAGGACGCTCACCGTGTTGTGTCTAGCAAAGCCAGCTCCAAGCTCTGCTCAGTGTGTTTGGTGCCCCTGTCTCTGCAGCAGCTGACTGAGGCTGGTAATTTGTCCCACTGAGATTTAAATGTTTTTCTCTGTCAACTTTAGTTCAGTCCCTGGTGCTGGGCAAGGCGGCAGATGCTGTGGAGAGAAAGACTGTCCACATTTCGCTGCGGGCCACCAGCTCAGCCTCGTGGCCTTGGATTTGATCCTATCCCCATTTGGTCCTGAGGGTAGGTCTGATGGATGGAAGGAAGGGTTGGGTGATACCACTCTTAGCTTTGGGAGTTGCTAATGAAAGCATAGATTGGCCACCTCGAGGGCTTCCACTAGCCCGAGATGTACAAGGATTTGTTGTTAAATGTGCCCTGCTTGTGCTCCTTGCCTGTGAATGAGCAGCTGGCTGGATTCCTAAAAATTATCCTTACAAATAGGCGTGACCCTGCTCCTGAAGGACCAGGATTAAATTCCTATTGATGACTCCCTTTGTTACCCTCACTGCTAATAGCTGAGATAAGAGATATGGACAGGGTTCTTTGGAAGGCTACATTTGCTTCAGAAAGATAAGAGGAAGGCAGATGAGCACTGGTTAATTTGGCTGAGTCACAGCGACTACTTGACATCTGACTCTTGTGGAACCTCATGTCTTATGACCAAAGTTGCTCTTTTGGTCCCAAAACACCTTGAAGGTCAAAATCCTTTTCTCAGCAGATCCTGTTCTTCTAATTGTACATCAGGCGATGGGGTGATGTACATCAGCCATCAGGTGAGCAGCACCACAGTGCCATGGGGCCTTTAGGACAGGGCTGAGAATTGGTTGCCATTGCCCTCAATATGAGAAGTTTCAAATAGTCCCATTTTCTGCCTTCCCCTTGCAGTTCCATGTACTGAGGAGTTGAAGGAAAGCTGGAGCTCCCAGTGTTCTGCACTGTGTTGATTTTCTGAGCCCAGTTTACGCCTGTGGAGAAGAGGAATGCCACATTCTTCAGCCCTTCTCACTGTTGTCCCCAAGTTGCAGCGGGGTGCCTGCAGTGCAGGACTGGCTCTGCCACCCCCGTGATGGATGGACTCTCCTGCCCTGCATGGGACATCTCATGCTCCTTATAGCCACCTCCACACGTGGAGCTGGGCCAGGGGACCAACCTGCCCTGGAGCACTTGCATAACGTTCAGACCAGCTAAGTGGGCTCTGCTGAGCTGCAGTAGGGCTAAAATGCTCCCTCTTGTCTATAAATAGAGTGAGTAGGCCAGTTTGCCTTGAGACAGGAATCTTCCCTCCCCCGAAAGCATCCTAAACTTTCATGTCTGATGGATCTGGAACCACTAAAGAAGCTAATTCCTTCCTATTAATTACCCCCTGGCCTTTCCTCTCCCTTTTTAACCTCAGTTGCAGGTTGAGTGCTCCTGTCAAGCCAGTGTTCTCCAGGTGAGGATGAGGATGCTTTTTGAGGGCTACCTTGGTGTTGGATATTGGAGGACTTGTCCACAGGTGGTTTCTAGGCTAGAGGAAAATTTTGAGGGTTGACTTGAAGGATGCCTTTGCAGAGGTAGCTGTGGGCAATTTCCTTCTGACAAAGGCAGACTATGTGAAGGGCAGTGGCTGAAGGACTCAAACTGGTTTAGAGAGATGCTGGAAGCGTTTCCAAAATAAATTTGAGCTTTGCACACTGCCAGGTGCAGATCCCACAGGACCAGCACTGTGCTGCAAGGGAAAGCTGTGCTCTGCTTGTCTGTCTGTCCTGTCCCTCAGCATCATGGAGCCCCTCTGCTCTGGGGACAGGCTGAGAGATTGGGGCTGTTCAGCCTGGAGAAGAGATGGCTCTGGGGGAGACTTTCTAGCAGCTTCCAGTACCTGAAGGTACTGGAAAGCTGGAGAAGGACTTTTTCTGAGGGATCTAATGCTAGGACAAGGGGAATGAGTTCAAGCTAAAAGAGGGGAGATTTAGATGAGATCTTTGGGAGATTCCTCCCTGTGAGGGTGCTGAGGCCCTGGAACAGGTTGCCCAGGGAGGTTGTGGCTGCTCCATCCCTGGCAGTGTTCAGGGCCAGGTTGGATGGGGCTCTGGGCGACCTGATCTGCTAAGAGATGTCGCTTTCCATGACAGGGGTGTTGAGACTGGATGATCTCTGAGGTCCCTTCAAACCTAAACCAGTCTGTGATTCTATGATCCCTTGATGATGATCTCTATGCTTGTGAGGTCCGATGTATCTGCCCCATCCAGTGGAGCTGAGTGAGTCCAGTACAGTCTCTGTCACAGTCTCTGCTCGGCACTCACCACCCTTCCTTGCCTCCAGCCCTGCTGTGAGCCACCCTGCCAGACTGTGACCTCCTCGGTTATTTTTCATCTAAGGGTCAGGCCAGAAGCAATAACCGTCCTGCATTGCCCACTGCTGGAACAAAAACTGAGCTGAATGTTAAAAACAGTTCCAATAAATTCTCTTGATTTAGTGTTCCAAGTTCAAACCTTCCCTCCCCCTTTTATTTTTACTGCTCAGTTAATCCAACCCCTGAGACCTTGGTGGATATTTGAAGTGATACCACCCCCCCCTCCCTTACCAGCCTGAAAACATTTCTGTATTAAAGGCTCCAAGTTGCTGGTTAAACACTGATTCATTTTCAGTTGTTCCTGCTGCAAGGGATAATTTGATGAGGAGCTAATTATTTGGGCATGTTTGAGAGCTTTTCTGCAGCCAGGTGCTCTGGTTCTCATTTGTCACTTGGCCCCGTCTCTGCCTCCTGCCAGCATCTCCCATCGCTGCTCTGTTCTCATTGCTGAGGGTAAATGGTTTGGGTTATCCAAGCCAGTTTCCTTGATAACATGGGGTTGGTGGCTGAGGTGGTGTTTGCTCAGTCCTTGTGTTCTCCACCCGCAGCAGCACCTCTACTCCGGCCCTTTGCTGCTTTGCTGATAACCAGGGCTCTGCAGCTGTGACCTCAGATCTCCTTTTTCTTCAGTAGATGATTCTTTTCAGGAATTTCTAGATTTATGCTCAGGAAGAGGAGAAGGAGGCCTTTGCCCAGCTCGGCATACCCAGCAGACCAAGTCTGCTGAGCTTTGTGCTTGTGCTGCATCGGGAAGAGACTCAGAATAAAGGATAAATCTTCTCTTTCCCTCAGGTGCTGAATGACAAGGGGCCGATGTAAAAACCACTGTGTGAGAGAGACACAGACACAGAGAACCTAAGGAGCAGGAAACATGACTCTCAGACTTAGGAATGAGACTCTGAAAGCCCTTCCCTCTTTTCTTTTGGTCATTGGTCCTGGGCAAGGTGGAGGATGTACTCTCCAGAGATGAAAGGTGGGAGGTCTGGGCAAAGCTGGTGGGAACCACAGTTCTCTCCCTCACAAGATATTGATATATTCGTCATCCCTGCTTTGGCACAGCATCTAATCCAGAAAGGCTTGTGTGGTCCAGGTTAGGGCATGAGACCTCGCTGGGTGTGGAGTTTGTTGTTGAAACTAGAACATGATGGTGGGAACCAGCAGCCGCTGTGGCTGGGTGTGCCCAGCCAAGTCCTCTCCTCGGTGCCTTAAACTGTCCCAGTAGCATTATGAGGAGTGAAAGCTGAGCTGAGAAGCCAGCAGGATACCTTCAGACAGGTTCTTGGATGTGCTGGGCACCTGGTAGGTAGTGTAGGGTGGGTGTGAAGCTGATGGCTGGGATCCATGACCCTACTCCTGCAGGCAGCATAACCATCCCCATGGGGACTTGGGGAACAGCCTCTTCATTTGGGACAGCCATAACTAAATCTCTAGCCAAGGAAAACTCTTCTTGCCAGCTTTTCCCCACAGAATTGCCATGCCACTTCTTTTATTTGTTCAACTCATCATCCTTCTTCCTCGCTGAAGAGTTTTGATCAGTTGTAACAGGGGCTGATTATCTTCCACGAGTTACTGTTTTCGTTCTGCAGCACAGAGCTTGGTGTCCTCCAGACAAAGTCTCTGAGGGCTTCCAGGGTGTGTGTATATATTTATTCCATTCCTCTTTATCTCTGCCTTACTGATTTTAACACCTTTGAGTCCCAGGTTTGGAATCGATTCTGCTTCCTCCTCTTTCAGTGGCTTTCCTCATCGCCTCATCAATTTCACCAATAAATCCATAGGCAGCAGCTTTACATTGTCAGCTGAGAGCTGGGTGTAAAACAATCTCTGCGTAAGGAGCCTGATCAGCCTCTGCTTTGAGCCTGGTCCCCAGTCCTGAAATGATCTCCTTTTGGTGGCAAACTAAGACAAGAGAGGAGGTGAGATCTGTTTCCTGCTTGTTTTGCTCTGTCATCCCAAGGTGGATCTGCAGCAGTTTACCAGAAGAATCCTCTGGAGATAGAGATGAATCACTGAGCAGTTGAGGCAGAAGCCTACGTGGCTGGGCTGTGCTGCCTTCAGTCCCCTCAGTGAAAACAACCTGTGGGTTCTCCTCGTGCTGCTGCTCAGGCGAAGGTGCAGCCGCAGCCCACTCAGCAGACACATGAGCCAAGGGAGCAGCTCTTTGTCTTGAAGCGAGAGGAGCCGTGTTCTTTCATTTCCTTTAAGAACCATATTGACATTTACAAGGCTGGTCCAAGTGCAGGGTGGATTGTGAGCTGCTGAGGGACGAGGAGATCATTTGGGTTGAGTTTGCATGAAATGAGCTTGAGAGAGGATAAAAAGCCGCAGGAATTCAGTCTGATACAACTCCCTTTGGGCTACGTCTTGGCTGAAGGCTGCAGAGGGCCTTGGAGGGTTGTTGTGGCTGTTAGTCCAGACTCTGCTGCCCTTTTGGAGTGTGTGGTGTCTTCTTCCATGGCCAGCAGAAGGCTTGGGGCACTGCTCATCACGTGGGACTCCCACAGCGGTGCTGGTCACTCTCCTCTGCTGTGTCTGCTCCAGGAACTGTCTGCAAGTCACTGGGATGGGTTTGAGATCAAGGACCTACAGGAGAACCAGAGATCATGCTAAGGCTGAGAGATGCCCTGGGTGTTTGCTGGAGGGTTTTGCCGATGGCAATGTCCCAGGTAAAGTAAGAGAAAGACTGGTGGAAGCAGAGAGGCAGAGGAACCCTGACTGAGACAGTAGTTTGCAGCTTGGACAACTATTTAACATAGTTCTTTCCCTGCTTTCCAGCAGAACATCTGACCCCCTTGCAGCTGGGTGATTTCCTCCTCTCCTTACCTTATTTCATTCTAATTGATCTTGCTTTTTGTCATTTGATCTCCTCCATCCCAGACACAGCTTCTGGAGGTACCTGCTGCTCTGATTCCTGCTCCTGGTGCAGCTGCCACTGGCCTTGCTGATGGACCCACCTAGGTGGAACCATCTTTTGGTGGCAGTAGGACACATCGCTGTTGTGGTCTTGCTGCGGATGGGAAAAAAACCCAAAGGAATCAGGGGCTGTAACATGCGCTTGGGAACAGCAGAGGGAGCTTGGAGATGGGTGCAGGATCCAGCCCGGGGGATTGTGATCTTTGACTGGCTTGAAAGCTTCAGCTGGAGCTTCACCCATGTGCCCAAGGAGGGAAGGGATGCAGGAGCTGAGAAGACCCTTAGTGCTCTTAGGATGTATGAGCCCTCACAGCCTCTCCAGTGGTTATAAACTGGGTTAGATTTTACCTCATTATTATTGAGGGAACCTGCTGCACTTGAACAACCACTTCAGGACCTCCCTCTTAAGTCCTTGAGCGTAAGCTCAGCTCTGAGCATGTGCTTGAGTTCTTTGCAGAGAAGGGCTTCTCTCTCAGGTCCCTTCTAGGGAGGAGAGGGAATCCAGGGGGACTCAAGTGGAGGCAACATGGGCTGGGAGGAAACGAGGGACTCTGATCCATTGGGAAAACCAGGAAAAGCAGCCAAGAGTCCCTGGGCTCCTTCTCCCAGGTTTCCAGTAGCTTCATTATGTAATCCTGGTCAAGACAACCAGTGTCTCTCCTGGTTGGGAGAGGAATGCACCACGGTGATGCCAAGTGGTGCAAGGAGCTGCCCATAAAGCAGCAACTGTGTGCTGGGACTGGCACCTGGGGGAGGTGGGTAGGACCCCAAGCCCCAGCACCATCTGCTCTTCTCTATCCAGACCACATTAATGGTGGGTTAAACCGATTTCATTCTTAATGATGAAAGTTTGTTGGTTAGTGGAAACAGACCTTCCTCTGGGGCGTTCTGTGTGTGAGACGAGGGAAATGATGGATCAGAGGGATGGCTCGGTGCCATGCTGGGGCTGGTGAAACACTTTCTTCTCAAAGAGCTGCCCTATGTTGTTCCTAGCTCATGTGTTGAGGCTTCATTTGTTGTTCTTCTCATTGTCAATCGCTACTGATTGTTCCCAGTCCAATGATTTCGAGGGGCTGAGGTTTTTTTTCTGGCTGGGCAACTAAAAAATTCCCCTAATCCTAATCAGCCTGAGGAGCTGCTGGGATAAGCAGGACCAAAGGGCTGTGCAGGGTGTCAGTGCACACACATGGGAAACACCAGTGCTGAGCAATGGGAATGGCAGAGCCCAGTAAAGCTGGCTGGGGTCACTGTATGTACAAGCTCGGTGCTGTCTGCCTCCCTGGAGCCTGGCTAAGTCGGGTCTTACTCAGCGTGGCTGTGGAACTCACACTCAGCACTGGTGAACAAAGCTGGGAGAGCTCTGGGGGTTTAGCCTGTGATGGGTGCAAACCGCCTGTGATGGTTGGTGAGTGAGTCCTTGTGGTAGGGAGCCCCTGAGGAGCCAAGTGAAATCTGTGCCTGAGCCTTAGCTCTGCGGGATTTGCTCGCTGCAGAGCCTGGCTTTGTGGCATAACCTTGGTGAGGTGGGGGGTGTGTTTGCCCTGCAGGATGGGGCGAGCTGCTGGGCTTTGGAACTGGGAGCGTGGTTAATGAAGTGGGTTGTTTGAAAGGCAGCTGGGTTTCCCCTTCAGCCCTAACGCTGTCTTGAAGAACAGGCATCAAACAAGATCAGGCTGGTGTTTCCTAAGTGCAGCTGAAGCTGATTTCATGTGCTGAAGGCATCAGAATTCAAAAGAAATGCTTTTAATGTCTGAGAAAATGGAAATGAAGTGCAATGAAATGCAATGAATGCCTTCAGAGTACCAGAGGGAACAAGGCAAAGGTGATGGTGAATGAAATAAACTGTGATGACAGGAGAAAGGAGGAAAACAGAAGTGAAAAATAGGGAAAAGAACAGCGAGGGACAGAGCAGGTGTGAGAAATAATACCCTGGTCTGCATCCACAACGGGTTTGGTGCTGGTTTGCTCTGGAATCAGTGGTTTGATGCATAAATACTGCTGTGACTCTGCTCCTCAGCTGTTCTGCTGAATCGTTGTCCCTATTAACAGACACTGGAGAGTTTTGCTCTACTTTTGGCAGCACCTGGGGGACTGAGATCCCAGTGGTCCCATGGCATGATCCTGCTCAGAAAAATCAGGGGACTTGCTGCCACCCACACATGGGAACAGGTCGTCCCTCTGCATCCTCTGCTGAGTCTGCTGGGGATGGAGGGACTTTGTCAGTGGATCTCAGTCTCCTGGAGCAGCGCTCTGCCATGATTCACAGCCAGAGGTCCAAAACCCCTCATCTAGCAATGAAAAATCCCATCAACCATGAAAACTACCAGATGAGGAAGTGTTTCCATAACCCCCGAAGGTAGCTGATGAAGGGAGTGGGACATCTCTCCGATGAGGAACGGCTGAGGGAGCTGGTTCTCTTGAGCTTGGAAAAAAGGGGATGGAGGGGTGACCCCATCAACGTTTACAAATATGGAAAGGGTGGGTGTCAGGAGGATGGAGCCAGGCTCTGCTCAGTGAGACCCAATGATGGGACAAGGGGATACAGGAAAAATGAGAAGGAACTTCTTCACAGCGAGGGTGACAGAGCTCTAGAATGGGCTGCCCAGGGGGGTTGTGGAGTCTCCTTCTCTGGAGACGTTTAAAGCCTGCCTGGACATGTTCCTGTGTGACTTGATCTAGGTGATCCTGTTGTAGCGGGGGGATTGGACTGGATGATCCATTCTCATTGAATGAGAATGGTTCTGTGATTCAGCCTCGTCCATCCTCATTGAAAGATGCGATCACGGTTAATACCAGTTTAAGAATGAAAATAAATGTTCTGCAGAATTAGTCCATCCTATCAACCCTCTTGAATAGCAAGTCCTTGTGCCAGCTCGAAGTCAGGGCAGCAAGGGGAGTTTCCACCACGCAGATTTGGTATTTTTCAGTGCCAAAATCCATGTTGGCGAAGCTGAAATAGGGACCTTCCAGTCCAACAGAAACTGTTTGTTTCAGGGAGAAACAAAAAATGCTGTTTTTAGCAGAGATTTTGGTGTGAGCCTTGATAAAATGAAAGTAAATGTGGTTTCAAAACCAGAATAAACATCTCCAACCCATGATCAAACAGATTGTGACTCTTTTCCTGAAGGAAGTTTCCTAGCAGGAAATTCTCATCAGATCCATTTGTCATTTGCTGTCACAAAACTGTTCTTCCAGAAAATCTGCAGCCAGTTCCAATCAATATTGTCCTTTCTTGTGCTCTGGGCACCCTTGGAAGTGAAAGTCCTGGTGCAGCTCATTGTGATGTTTTTTCCTACTCTTTGTGACATAATTGAGCTAAATTTCACCTGGAGACAGAGAAAGTTTCATAACCCCCTTCCTGCCTCCAGGCCACCTCCTCTGCAGCCTGCTGAGCTCAGCAGAATTACCCTGTCCTGCATGAAGCTGCCAGAAGAGAGCTGCTGCTCCCCAACCCTCTTCTGGTTTCTGCTGCTGCTCCCTGCCTGGGCTCAGTTTTTCTGATTCATTGTGTCATGGATTGATTTGGGGTTTGAAGGGGTTATAAAGCTCATCGAGACCAACCCCTGCAGTGAGCAGGGACATCTCCAACCAAAGCAGGTTGCTTAGAGCCCCAAAGTCCAACCTCAGCAGGGATGGTTGCAGGGATTGGGGCTTCTCCCACCTCTCTAGGCAACCTGGGTCAGGCTCTCACCGCTCCCAGCAGCAACAGTTTCTTCCTTCTCTCTAATCTGGATCTCCCTCTTTTTAAAGTTCGAAACCATCACCCCTTGTCCTGTCACAACAGCCCCTATGGAAAAGTCTGTCCTCATCGTTCTTCAAGAACTGTATGACTGCTATAGGGTCTCCCTGGAGCCTTCCTCAGGCTGAACAAGCCGGTGTCTCAACCTGGCCTCACAGCACAGGATTTCTGTGGCTGGCCAGCCCTGCAGCTGCATCTCTCTGTACGGGGATGCGCTGAGGAGCTGTGGGTTTGTTAAAGTGGATTCAAGAGGGAGCCAGGCCTGGGGCTTTGGGGGAGTCAGTGCGAACTTATGTGTTCCCTCAAATACCTTCCTCTCTTTGATGCTCAATTCCAGAGAGGTTGTTTTGATGCTGGCCTGGCAGCACGAACACCCTGGCCCAGTTACAGGCATCTGTAGTCCAGCTCTGCTTCTACCCCGTGTTGCTGGGAAATCCCAGCGGGGGATGTACAGCAGAGGGATTTCACCAGCTGCCTCTCTCCATCCTCAGGTGATGGTGGTGGGAGATGCTAGGAGACTGGCTGGCTCAAGCCCCAGGGCACAGGGGCAGGGACAGGCAGGCTTGTGCATCTCTGACGGCAGCAGACCTTAAAGCCATTTCAATCCTCAGCTCCTTTTGCAGGAGCAGACCCCCTTGTGCATGTTGGGATGTTCAGCAATACCAGAGAGCTCAAAGGGTTGGGGGACATAAGCCCCGCATGAAGGTGCAGTGGGGCTGCTGAGTATGGAGAGAGCATCTCTTTGGGGTGGCGATGGGGTGTGCAGTGACCTGAAAAGGGGAGGAGGATTGATTCCCTCTTAGTGATGTCTGCAGTTTTGTCTGGAATGTAAGACCAGAGCCCGGCCACCTCCTGAGTGAAAAGCAGGGCTGGAGCTGGGCACTGGGGACTGTGGGAGCAGCACTGGGAGAGGAAGGCAGATGATTTGGGGGGTCCGGTGCCCTGTTAAGCTGAACAATACAGCTGCAAGGAAACACACAGCTTTGTTATTAGTCAGCCATCATCTAATGATGAATAAACCCGTGCCAGCGGCTCTGTGTTTCCAAGGGACCTAACAGGACACATTGACATCATCCACCACCCCCCACTGCTCTCATGGGACCTCCATCAGGAATCCAGGAGTTCTTCTGTAACATGAAAACCTGTAATTTTAATTGTGGCAGAAACAGACTCCTGACCCCCTGTTCTGGCACTGAGGAAGAGGTACAAGATACACACTGGGAAGCTGTGTACTGGTGGGACTGGAATGGGGGTGCTGAAGGGCTGCAGTGTCCTTACTGAGGGCGGTAAAGGTGCCTTCACCTCACATGGGCAGAGCTTTCAACAGGAAAGAAATCTCTGGGCTGTGGCTTTCCCAGGACATGGGTCCAAACGTAGCCCTCCTGACCTGCAGGTACTCACTCACCATCAGTTAATGTGGGAAGAGGCATCACAGAATCCTAGAATCATTTACGTTGGAAAAGACCTTTCATACCCAGTGCAACCACACACCCTCCTCTACTAAGTCCACTGTCAGACCCACCACCACCAAACCAAGTTCCCGAGCAGCATATCTCTGGAACTTTTGAACACATCCAGGGATGGCTACTCAGCCCCTCCCTGGGCAGCCTGTTCCAAGGCCTGAGGACCCTTTCAGTGCAGAACTTTCTCCTCATGTCCAACCCAAACTTCCCCTTGTGCAACTTGAGGTCGTTTCCTCTTGTTCTATCACCAGTTGCTTGTGAGGAGAGACCACTGCCTGCCTCTCTACACCCTCCCTTCAGGTAGGTGTAGAGGGCAATGAGGTCTCCTCTCAAGTCTCTTTTCCAGTCCTCAGCTCAGTCCCTCCTCAGTGCTGCAGTAACGCTCATCTCATTTCTCTCTGGTAAGAGTGATCCCAGTGCAGATGTCTAGGCACCAGTATGAGGCTGCTGGGTAGCTACTGGAGTGCAGCACACGCGAGCTGCAGTGCTTTGTGCAGGCTGCAACTTCTGACTATCTCCAGGGTTGTTGCTGGTGGAACACTGGAGCAGAATGACCTTTCCCCAGTCTGGGACCAGCTTGGAGATCAGAAGCAGTTTCTGGTTTGGGGCAACTGGAGTGAACATAAAGGTTTTGTGTGTGGGATGAACAAGATAAGAACATCCCATCCTAACAGTCTGCTTGTTTGGTGTTTAATCAGAGGGTTTGTCTGGTACATGAGGAATAGATGTCCTGCTGCAGGGATGGAACTGGCACAGCTCACTTTGATACCTCCCTGATGGCTTCAGGGTATTTACGGCAGCTGAGACAGCTGGGAGAAAAGGCAGTACTTGCACAAGCTCTCCCGGCAGCACTGTGCTCAGAGTGTTTGGGCTCAGGAGAGTGAACTTCAGAGCTAAGCTGAGCTGGGTTTTAGGGTAGTGAGCAAAAGCAGTGCTGCATTTTTAAAGAGCAATCATCAGGCTGCTGGGCATTTCGAATCCCTTCTGGTGGAGTAGCTCTTCTACTCTACAGCAATGACGCAGGGAGCTGTTGGGGCAGGGAGCGGACAGGTTCTCTCAGCGGGTGCTTTGGGTCCACCTGCCACCACCTTCCTGTCCAGAACAGGTTCCTCTGCAATGAGTGAAGCAGCTTCAAGAAAAGACATTGAGAACCACTCGTTCTGCTCTTGTGTCTTAGGAACAAGGACCCTGTTTTGGCAGAAGTGAGCCCAGACCTGCTCACCTGGTATGGGAGGGATGATGTGGCATCTTATGCCCTCCATAGCAGCCTTGAGATCTCAGCGGGAGAGGGGTGGTGTCAGTGCTTTGTCTTTCTCTGGTGTGGTTCTGAATTTAGACCCACCTTCTCAATCTTGTATTTCTCCCAGCACCAAAATATCTGACCTGTCAGCAATAGCAGCTGAACCTAACGGGGAGCTTATTGGGTGCTTCAAGACTTGTCCCACACACATTTTCCCAGCTAAAGCATTAGCTGCTGATCATCACCTGGCAAGTGAGAGGAACCAAGTCCACAAGTGGAAAGGGATGGATGAGGTGGGGCTACAAACTCTTAAAACACCCTTTTCACTTCCCTGGACCTTGATAGCTCTGCTTGTCCCTAGGAAGAGCAAAACTCCCTGGACAGAGCTACTGTCTGTATGGTGAAAGTCTGAAGCAGAGAGTGACTTTGCTGTGGGGAAAGCAGCACCAGGCAGACTCCCCAACCTGCCTTAGGAGCGGCTGGAAGGAGGAGTCTTGGCGGGGCTTGGCTTCCACTATTTAAGGCCAAGAGCTTCTAGGGAGCATGGTGACCAGGAGTAGGCAAACAGGATCGTAACTGGACTATAGAGAGGCAGTTCATGCAGGTAGGGGTGCAGACACCGTTTTGTGTTGTCAGGTGGTGTTTCCTCCTTGCTCTCAATCTACAATCTACTGTCGTTCCCCTTGTTAGCAATGGGTGGGGTTAAATGATCGAGAGCTAAAACAGCTGCTGGGAGGGATTCATTTGCCCAGACAACCCCCCTGACGATGGATGTGGCTGTTCAGACTCCTGACTGTAGGGAATGCCTGAGTCTTGTGCCACTGCAGGAGGGCAG
>JAOXOE010028374.1:0-16286 GCA_028565055.1 Phoeniculus purpureus | reverse complement strand
CAGGCTCTGCTCAGTGTCATCTAGTGATAGGACAAGGGGCAATGGGTGTGAGCTGGAACACAGGAGGTTCCATATAAGCATCAGAAGGAACTTCTTCCCAGTGAGGGTGACAGAGCACTGGAAGGGGCTGCCCAGGGGGGTTGTGGAGTCTCTTTCTCCAGTTAAAACCTGCTTGGATCTGTTCCTGTGCGACTTGGTCTAGATGGCCCTGTTCTGGGGCAGGGGGATAGGACTAGATGGTCTTCCGAGGATCCCTAATGTTCTGTGATTCTGTGTGAAACCAGTGCCATTATAATCTGAATTTATTATAATGGAATCACATAGCTAGAAAGATAAATCCTGTGAGCGTGATACAAAAATACAGGCAACACCTTTTTTACTGTATTAACTGTTTGCTCACAGCCTTCTCTTGTATGAAAACCAGGGCAATTTAGATTTGAGTGTGTTCAAATGTTGTATGTGTAGTGATTATGAAAGTGAGAAAAGCATTTCAGTGTAGACACAGCTTATCATTTTTCTATACATATCCTGTGTTTTTGACCAAGGAATTTGAAAACCAAAGATATTTAACTTTTACCCTTTTAAAAATCTTAGATGTATTCTTCACAGAATTTGAATGGAAGCCTCCACTGAACTCTAGAACAGTGGTACTTGCATGTACAAACATACTTTTTTTCACAAGAGATGTTAGTCTATTTTATTAAAAAGAAAGATTATAAAGTTGCATGGAACTTCTTTTTCACGGTCCAGTTATGCAACAGTCTTAGGAAGATACATGATCAAGTCCAATCCACTGCTATTGTTGGCAGCTAGAGCCTAATCTCCTCCCTAAACTGATAAAGCTCAGTCTTAAAAATAGATATGTTTTTGTCCTTGGACTCTTGTGGGGAGGATGTTTTAAAGTCTCATCCTAGTGCAGATCTGGTGATGGTGATGGAGTTTCACATCTGTTGCTAACAGCTTACTCTAATCACTGAGGTGGCCATGTCATCTTGTCCTGATAAATCCATGCATCTTGTTAGAAAAGGGCAACTGAGGGGACAGTAAGAAGCCAGGTGTTTATAGCCATTCATACATTTGTGCCAGTAGCAGTTTGGGACAAGTAGGGGAAATGTAATTGTTAATTAACCTCAAATGACAAAGGATCACTGAGACATCTGTGTGCTGTGTCCTTATTAAATGCTTTCTTACTGCACAGCCTTGTTGTAAACTGTATTTTAAGATGTATTTCAGGATTTTTAGGATCCCTGAATGCTTTGTGTTCTGAATGTACAGGTTCTTAAAGTAAATAAAACCTGCAGCTTTTTAACTGACATCTTTATTATAGATGGTGTAATAAAGTTGTGTAGTGCTAGTGAATACTTCCAGTGATGGTGCCTCCACCACCTCTTTGGGCAACCTTGCTCACAAGCTCTCTGCTTGGCCTTTAGCTGTACCTAGGTAGAGCACAATAAATTCCAGTTGTTCTCTCACATAAAGAGCAACATCGCCTCCTCACCTTGCTGGCATGCCTTCCCTAAAAAGTACAGAGCCGTCTGTGAGAGCACTCCAGGCACGTGAGCTATCCCATCGTGTCTCTGTATGTAGCTGCCATGAGATCATGGCCCTGTAACTGTGCACAGAGCTCCAGTTGTTCGGTGTATTCCCCAGTGTTGTATGCATTGGTGTACAGGCACTTCAAGGTGGTAGTAACAGAATCATTGAGGCTGGAAAAGACCTCTAAGATCATCCAGCCCGGCCTATGACCTGACATCACCACAATCAGCTAGACCATGGCACTGAGTGCCACATCCTGTCTGTCCTTAAACACCTCCAGGGACAGGGACTCCATCACTTCCCTGGGCAGTCCATTCCAATGTCTGCTCACCCTTTCCATGAGGAAGGGCTTCCTAACATCCAACCTAAACCTCCCCTGGCGCAGTTTCAGGCCCTGCCCTCTTGTCCTGGCGCTGGTTGCCTGGGACAAGAGCCCAACTCCCAGCTGACTACAGCCTCCCTTCAGGGAGTTGGAGAGAGGGATGAGGTCCCCCTTGAGTCTCCTCCTGTCTAAACAATCTGAGCTCCCTCAGCCTCCCCTCATAAGAGGACATGCATGTTTCCCTGGAGAGGTACAAGATGCTTCACAGTAGCCATACAGGCCCTTGAAATGCTTGGCCATCTGGTTCTCACTGTGGAAGGCAGCTAAGGAGCATTTGTCACTCCTCTGGTTACTCTGGCTTACTCCCCAGTAAGACACAACAGCATAAGCCTCGCCACAGATTCTCTTGCCTCTTCCCTTCCCAACAGGTTATAGTCAGCAAAGAATGTCTCATTGTCATGAAAACCAAACCCCTCCTGATGGCACCAGCCATGTAGCTGTAAGTTGATGTGCATTATACACTTATTCATACGGCTGTTATCTCTCTGTGGGTCTGGTCAGGCATTTCTCCAGCCACATGAACAGAGGTGTCTGAATCTAGCCTGCATTTCCCATGTCACTTATGAGACCACGCTGTTCTGTGCCCTTTGCTGTAGTTCTGTGCATTTTCATCAGTAAGTACACTGGGACATTCCCCTGCGTGTTGTGTGTGTACCCATTTATCTGGAAGACTGTGTAGCCACCAAAAAAATGCTGATAATTGCAAAAGCTACTTCTCATAAATGTGGTAGGTATCTTGATTTAAATACTTGTTTATTTATTTTGGTCTTTGTTTTCATAATTTCTGGCTAAGAGGCTGGAAAGGGAAAGTGTTGCTGCTGTTGTTTGTTTCCCCACTGTACAGCTGAGATTGCAGCTTGCTTATGCAAGAGCCTTAATGGAATCTGCCTGTGCTAGAGTAAGGCTGGAATGATGCTGAGTTGCTCTCTGGAAGTGATGTTGACCACTGACTCCAGGTTCATATCTAGTCCTTTCAGCTGTTCTTTTCCTGCTTTGTTTTAGTTATTAATTAACTTCACAGTGTAGCTTTTGTACTTATTATATTATGAATTTTGGGGGAAAAATTTGTTAATCCAGTACAGGAAGGCAGAGTTTGTCTGGATTCTGGGTTTCTTTAAAATCTGGAGTATTTTTAGGTCTCTGCAAAAGGTGGTTGAGGATTCGGTAGTTGCTGCAGCTCTGTCATCAGGAACATTTCCATGATCACGTCTCCTAAGCAGCACAGCTGAAGTGTGCTGCTGCAGTACTGAATGACAGTGCGAGCAGTGCAGCTTCTGTTCATTTTTTACCTCATTTTCCTTGGCACAAGGTGCTGAGAAATCTGATGTGGAACTTGGGAACAATCCAGAAAGGATTAACTAGCTGCAGGATAAGTGTAGTCAGTTGCATGAACTCTCCCGAGGGAAAGGAAAGCAGCAGCTCTATTCCGATGCTTTTTCAATTTTCCAGCCAGTGCTGGTGGCCATGGCTGAGCCCTTCAGGCTTTGCTGGTTGCAAACAATGAAAATGCAGATCTTCCTGTCTTTCTTTCATCCCCTTTTTAAAAACCTTAAGATGTTCAGCACTTGTGATAATCGTGGCCCCTCCTACTGTGCCAGTTGAAACCACTCCCCACATGACCAGAACACATCAATACCCGTGATTCTGAAGGTGGTTTGTATTTCGGTAGAAGCTTTTGTGCGCTGAACCGCAGACAGGACATTTGAAAGAAAAGGGAAATAATTTTTCAGGAGACAGGAAAGAATGATTCAGCACCTCACTGTCAGAGCTCAGAAGCGCTGCAAGATAGAGCTTGAAGCTTTAACCTGCTTTAAAATACTGGCATATGTAATCCAGTGATTGTTTTAGCGATGACTTCTGTTTTCCAGTTCATAGTCCAGTACCTACAGCATCTAAATTGCTGCTAAAATGATTGTAGACAGTATATTTGGGAATGTAAACCTTACTACTGTGGAATCATTTCACAGAGTTCAGATCTGATCTCTGGGTGGCTTCTGGTTCTGTTGAGTAAATTTTATCACAGGACTCATTACACTTACATGTGCTTAGGTTTCTTTATTTTTCATTTCAACTGCACCTTCTGTCATGGCTTGGATGACTTATATTTCCCACTGGTTTGATGAAGACGATTGGTACGAAGGACAACAACGAGTAAGAACTGTTTAAATTGGTATCTTCTCTTTTCCATCCTTTATATTCTCATTCTTTAAGCTGCTGTTTATTGTATGACTAGTACCAAAAGTAATATTCCCATAGTGGTACTTAGAAAGGATTTTTAGTAGCTGTAATGAGGTCTTGAATCAGAGAGAAGTACAACTGAATTGGATTTTCTGAAAATTAGTGTTGTTAGCTGAAGAAAATGTGCTGGAACTTTGTTGGAGACCTACTTGCATGTTTTAGGGTGCATATTTTAATGATTAGTAATTCTTTAATATGTAAAGAGAGAGAACTCAAACACTTAATTGCAATGTATTAAGAGGAAATAATATACTGTGCATGGAATAAACAAAAATAATTATAAACAGGAATTAAAATATTTGAGAGACATTAAAATCACTTAGGGTCATTTCCAAGTTGTGACTTACATTTCTGTATATTTTAGCATCATTTGCAGGATGTCTTGGGATGTTGTTAACATTTATTACCTGCATGCCTTGGGCAAGTTTGTTCAACTGCTGCTTTTGTAGATTACAGAAACTGAATATCAAATTCATAAATATAAACCTATGGAAAATGAATACAAGTCCCGTTTATTTCACTACATCAAGCTACTTTATGTAGCTGTATATTTCTGTGATTTCCATGTCTCGTTTTGATAGGATGTTTTCAGCTAATGAATCAGGTGCTACTAAATGTTAGGGCCAGCAGCTGCTTTAATTGTGTTAATGTGTGTTAATTGGTAATGCCAGTTCATGCTCATAAGTGCTGGAACCAAGCAGATTTAAATACTTCTACAGCGTCCTCAATTTACATGCCCCTCATTATATGAATGTTTTAGATGTGGAGTTGTCTTGTAATAGCCGCTCACCAGGGATTCACATGCGAGACGTGTCAGCCAAAGTCATCTGTGATCAGAAGTGTCTTGGCAATTTGCCTGCAGAAAAGCAATCTTCTCGTGACTGGTAGCTCCAAGTTGAAAAATGAGAACAAAATTCTTGTGCAGGCTCTTGGCTACTTTATGCTGAGATCAGGTGTGTGCTTTGCATTTGTTTGTATTACAGGCAGCATCTGAAATTGTTACCACAGCTGGATATGATGCCTTGGCTTGATTAGGAGGAGTTCAGCATTGCTGGTGATTGCTCTGTTTCAAACTCCAGTTTGGTCACATTAAAGCTGCACAATCAAGGGTTCTCTAGTTAAAATGTACAAGTAATGTAGTCAAGACAGTCAAAAACAGTCCTCTGTAAGATTCATGCCAAGTACAGTTCTTTAGTGTTAAATTGTTTGCCTTAGGTTTTCTAAGCAGGGCCTCTTTTTGATCAATATATTTGTTTTACATTTCAAATAAGCATTTGTTTCTGTAAAGTACAGTCTTGGGCTGTGATTTCAAATCCAAACTTTTTCCAAACTTCAGCAAGAGCTTCTCAACTTCTTCCCTTGTGAAGCCAAAGATACTGTGCTTAAATGAATTCTAGCAGTGGTTTGGCTCTGGTGTATTGCAGAGGTTCAGAATGGCTGCGCACACTAGTAGAACGCTTGGTTATTAGCCAGCTAGTCGGTCTGGCCAACTGAATGCACTTGTTTTGGACACTCACTAACTTACCATGAATTAGGAAGTGTCATCTGCAAATGCTAATTGCAAGAGTCTTGTCAAGGCCTCTGGTGTTGTTTGAAGACTCCTGCTGAAGTTCAAAGTCTCTTCTGATTAATCTTCTCCAGGAGTTGCAGAGAAAGGTAGAAAAAACTTCCTAACTTTTTGTAGAGAAACATAAAACCTCTCTGTCTGTGCTGCTCAGGGGTAAAGTAGCAACCAACCGACACTTCTACAGGCATTGAACTACCTACAATAAATTCTGCTTGGAAATATGAAGGGCTTAACTTTTGCTTAGAGCAGTACATGCTCAAACCTACACAATTATTCTACATCGTGACTGCTGTGATTAAAATAGCGGTCTTTGCTCATCTTCTGCCCAGAAGCAGCTCCTTGAAGAAGTGTGTCTGCTGCCTCAGTAAGACTATTTAGAGACCTGCATTTGTAGCTGTGGTTTGGTCGCCCATATCAAGAACTGAAAATTCTTCAGAATTTTGTAGAATTCCACATGAAGTAGGAAGGCTTCTTGTTTAAACACAGTATCTCAACTGAGACTGAGAGATCTTGCTCTTAAGAAATAGTAACTGAAATATGGCACTGACATATATTTCTTCATTTCTAATGTTTTTTTCTTCTGTGAAACTATTAAAATCCATTGGCAACTGGTCTTTGACAATATACATGCTGTCAATATTTTCTTAGTGTAAGACTTCTTCTCATCTTCTGATGGACTTGTGTTTTCTTTTGAGATTTCCCAGATTAATAAAGTAACAACTACATATAAATGTAGGAAGAAGTTGGTTCCACTGTGTCTTGTAGACATGCACAGATTTCTTGGTAGGTTTGAAAACTTTAATGTTTTCAGCATGATTAATTTCATTGTCCATTATCTGTTGCTTCACACTGGTCCCACTGGATATGCTAATGAATTTGGAACTCTATGGTCCACAGGTCACATTTTCATCTTCAGTGGATTTTCCCACAAAGATGGGTAAATATAGCTGATGTCTTTAAGGAGACATCACTTCTATGCAATTAAAGAATCACAGAACATTAGGGATTGGAAGGGACCTTGAAAGGTGCTCTAGTCCAGTCCCCCTGCCAGAGCAGGACCACCTAGACCAAGTCACACAGGAACTTGTCCAGGCAGGTTTTAGGCATCTCTAGAGAAAGAGACTCCTCGGCCCCCGTGGGCAGCCCATTGCACTGATCTTCATTACATTATCGTTGGCATATTGACAAAAATACTGGCACTTGGCAACAATAGTCTGGATGAGATATAGCAGTCTTAGATGTCAGACCTTCAGGGGTTCTAGAAAGCTTTCTTACTCAGAAAACATGCAGACTTGACTTGACGACAGTGACAGCACAATGAACAGAAGCAGAGGATGCAAACACTTCACTGCATATAGCTGTTCAGAAACTAGAGGCTCATATACAGCAAAATATTGATTAACATAGGGCTAAGTGACAGATTTAAGAGTATTATTCTGTAAATATTGTTGCAGTACAACTGGGAAATGCGACAAGCTGTGGAGACACACTGAGGAACTCAGGCAGAGAAAAAGGAGCGAGGTTAAAATTAAAATGGTGCCTGTTAAAGAGCTGCAGTTGCCAGGCTACTGACAGTGCTCTGTGTGTGTGGTGTGACACAATGCTTAGTCGTTCCTCCTGCATCCTTTAGTAACTGCATTACTCTCTGAACATCAAGGTTTACTTCCTTCATCTGTCACGTAAACTGATTTCATTCCACAAGCACAGCAGGACTTTCATTTTTGGGAGCAGCAAATGAATGGAATGAACATGGAGATGCTTAAGTGGTTTGCACAAAATGATACCTGTGCTAAGGTAGGGATTATTAGACACTTATCTTGAAGTTGTCGCTATATAGACGTGTTTGTGTATCTATTCCATTCAGTTCTTACCCTTTAAATAATATTAATTCTGTGGGATACAGAATTTCAGTTGAATGTTTTTCTTTCTATATTTAGCAACAAGGAAGGACTTAGAACGTTGCTGCTCATGCCAATTGAAAATAAAAGGTTTTGTTGTTGTCCCTTTTGCCTTCATCTCCTTGGAAACTGTGGGCATCCTCTGATAGCTTTCCCAGAGTGGTTTATGGTTTTTACATGCACAGGGGTGTGTTTTTGCAGTATATACCTAAGAGTCCAATGACTTCTACCTCTCCCTTATTTTGAAATAAAATACTTTTTTAGCAAAGGATGAAAAATCTGACTTGTATCAAAATGCAACGTATGTGAAACGGTGCGAATATATTCAACCAGTTCCACTGCACTTGTAGTTTTCTGCCATGGTACTCGGGCTGTTCTGCTGAGTGCTGCTTTCTCCTTGTTATTTGAAATACACTCAGCAGAAATGTGTGTCTGAAAAGACCTGCTGGGAGCTGCCATAATGCCTGATGCTTAGAAGACAGTAGCAGCATGCCACACAACTGCTATTTCTTTTGTAATGGATTTCAAAGCCAATGCTCCTTAATTATACTATTTCTTTTTTTTTTTTGTAAAACAGTGTCTAACTACGTATAAAAGGCAGGGAATAGTCACACCTTTAAACCAGCAAATATTAGTAAATAAAGTAGAAGTGTCTTTTGATAATAGAGCTCAGAATATTTTACATATGTCATTTTTTAAAATGAATAGGAAAAATCTTCTTAAGCTTGAAGTATTAACTTACTGAAATAATATTTCAAAAAGCAGTATTTTTATTCTACATGTCGGTCTTATTTAGGAGATGTTTTCATTTGAGTACATTAGGGATTGGAAGGGACCTCAAAAGATCATCTAGGCCAATGAAGTATCAGACTCCAGAATTAGTAGAGTATCCAGAAAATGATTGTTTTAAATTATATTTGGGAATTAAGCTTTTCTGGAGAATTTCTTCACGAAGTGTGTGTAAGTTACCTCTTGAATGTGAATGTGTAAAAAAAACCAGAAGACAAAAGCATTTAATTTTAAGTACAGTACTGAATATGAGGGATCCAGTACTGCTCACAGACACGAATTTATCAATGGGCTGAAACAATTCTATAGCCATTTGATGACCATGATTAATCCAGCCTGAATTCCAGTCAGTGACATATGCATATGGAAAGCATTGAAACACCCTGAGCCATGCAGGTGTCTCAACGCTAAATACATGAAAGCCTCATCAGTGTTAGTCAGCAGCATGGAAAACGTGGAATTCATAGTGCTTGGAGTGAAACTGGCTCTCAACCCAAAATGCTAGTCTGTTTTGTGTGATTGTAAAGCTAGCGTAGAGGACTTTTTGTGTTCTAGATTTTAGCACGGAGGCTTAGAATCTTCTTTCTTCTCAGCCATTTCAGATAGTATTTTTCTGTAGACTACGTTTCATGTAGTCTGGAATAACTTCTCTCATATCAAGGATCTCCTGACTGTATTAACAGGACATCTTAACTACACAATCAGTACACAATCCTACAGCACAAATCTGTTGTCACTTCAGAAGAGACATTTCTGGAATTCTGTCTTCGCCTCTGTAAGACATTTAAACTTTACAAACAAACTGACTTGTAATCAAAACATAGATCTTGTCTAAACTGTTGTTTAATTCTCTTACCTGTGAAACTTCATCAAATTTGAAACCTCTTAGCTTCCATATGAGAAGGTAGAAAGGGGGAATCTGAAAAATGAGACAAATCTGTTCTTACTATGAAATAAATACTTTTGCACATACGGGCTGAAGAGATGTTAAATTTTAATCCATCTTATGTGTGGAAAACCTACGAACTAAACCTATGAGCGTGTCATATTGTACGTCCTATTCTCTTCTAGTTCATCGTGGCTTTTAAAGTGTTCCTTATCTGTGTTTCTGACACATCAGTGTTTTAACCATCATTTGCCCTGGAATCAAGAGTGAAAACAAGAGTTCTTGTTGCAGGTATTAGTCTGCATTTTAGTCAGGTGATGTGTCATCACCTGGGTAACTTTAATTTCAGAAAAAATGAGTGATAGTAATGACAGTGATTTTTTTCATTGTGACTTGAAAAAGTCTGTGTGGCATTTCTGAACTCCTCATGTCTGAGTATTTCTGCTTGTCTGTGATTGATATTTTCATTGTACACAAGTGACCTCTGGAATTTGTAAACAGTAAAAGAACATTAAATGGCAAACCCAGAAATTTGGAATCTACATTCTGCCGCTTTGTGGCGATGATGATTTATCTTATCATTGTCGTTAAATCTCTTTCTGTGGCACCCCTGCAATTTGTAATGTGAGATGGATTGCACATTAACCACAAGGCGATGCAATTTATAGGACTGTTCCCTTTGCAGAAGTCAGAAGAATTAATACTGTTGGCAGAGACAGAAAGGAAGTCTAACAGCCAAAGCACTAGGCTGCACCGGAGCTGTAACTTGTAATGTGTTTTTCTGTGTGTTTCTATACTGTTGCTGTGCAGGCTCCTTTACCAGGAGACTTCAGCTACTGAAAATCAACAACTATTCAAGTTTTTTATTTATTGCCTTATTGTAGTCTAATCATTTCTGTTTTAAAGGCAAAAATGTCACAGGTGAAACAAGTGGGACTTCTAGCTGCTGGATGTCAGCCATGGAACAAGGATGTATGTGCTGCCAGTGGGGACAGATTTGCCTATTGCGCTACCCTTGCTATTTATGTTTATCAGGTAAGATCACTTGTGTTTCACAGACTGGTTATGTTTTTACACTGCTGTCTAGTCTTGAACCCTCTCAATACATGTTTCTGCAATGCTTTTGGAAGAATGACTGCTGATGGAAGGTGTCTATGTAAAGCTCAGTCTTCTGGTCAAGATACTGCTTCCAAATGATTTTTTTCTCCTTTTAGAGCTAGTCCAAAATACTTACGTGAACTTTTATATTTGAAGTTGTGTGTATCAAGTGTTAATCTTAAAAGATAGGCTCTGAAACAAGCAAACACTTGAGATGAATCAATTGCAGTGGTAAGAGTGGGTTCTGACAGAAAATACAAGCAAGTCCAGAGTGTCGTTTGAAGCTGTAACACGAAACTTGTCTTTTGAAGTAGTTTAATCCACTGTGCAAAGTTGTGGATTCAGTACATTTCTTTGAGTTGGAAAAAGTTACTACTGTCTTAATTTCTGATCTGCTCACCACCACGGTCTTCTGACTTTCACAGTTGTACATCAACACCATAGAAAAAAAAGAGATGTGGAGTTTTCAGATTGAGAAATATGTCAGGAAAGAAAATGAATTCTTATGTCAACTTTGTGAGTTATACAGCTAGTAGACTCAAAGTAATTTACGGTGCCATATTTGTGGGTTTGACTTCCTGTTTTTAATTGTAACAAGTGACTTAATGAATTAGAAGGATTTCAAACGAATTTTTGTAGTCTGTCCTGTCTAATGCCTTTAGATTTCGAAATGATTGTTACCATGCCTGTAAATACAGCATGTAAGAGCTGTGTTTGAGTGCAGTTACTAATGGAATATAATAGTTTATATGTGACAAGAGCATAGACTGTATTAATATTGGTTGGGATAATTGTTTGACACCTTTACTGCCCGAGTCAAATGAATGAGGACTGAATATATTGAGGTACTGACAATTGCTAATTCTGCTAAAAGACATATGTAAGTGTAATATCATTCTATGATTTACTCTCCAACCCAAAAGAACTTGAAGTGAATTTAAAAAAATACGTGTTTCAAAACTGAGTTTTACTTTTTGTTTAGCTGGATCACCGATACAATGAATTCAAGCTCCGGGCAATTATGTCTGAGCATAAGAAGACCATCACAGCCATATCTTGGTGTCCCCACAATCCTGACATGTTTGCAAGTGCCAGCGCAGATAGTCTAGTGATTATTTGGAATGTGACTGAACAGAAAGTTGTGGCCAAGCTGGACAATACAAAAGGTATTTCAGACATGTTGGTCTATACAGCTTTTTCATGTACAGGTATCGGAAATACTTGATTTAGAGTAAACACTTCGCAGTCAGTAGACCAGAGGTTTAACAACTGCATGTCACAATATTCTTGTTGGGTTTGTGGCATTTCATTTTAGAAAACAATGTTTGTTTATTTGAATATATTTCTCTGAACCCTCTAGTAAAGAAAGAGGTTATTCTCTTTTCAAAATGCTTGAGCAATTCAACAATTTGCTCTGCCATTGATTTCTTGTTGAGAAGGAAAAGAAATATTATTCCATCGCTAAATAGAGCGATAATAAAGTTTTAAGTTTTTGTGTTTTCATTATAACTGTGTGGAAGTGAAAGCTTTTCAAAAAGTCTTTTGTTCCAAAAGCTTTTAAAGAAAATTGCCAGCACTGGGTCAGGGAGTAAACCAGTGAATGTCATGGAAGTTTTACCTTTATGTTTCAGGAATTCCTGCGTCACTTAGCTGGTGCTGGAATGCAGGAGATGCAGTTGCGTTTGTGTCCCACAGAGGTCCGTTGTACGTTTGGACTATCTCAGGACCTGACAGCGGGGTGACTGTACATAGAGAAGCCCACAGTTTCTTATCAGATATCAGTCTGTTTAGATGGCATCCAAAGAAAAAAGGGAAAGTAGTGTTCGGACATACAGATGGAAGCCTGTCTATTTTCCAGCCAGGTAAACACCGATATGGTAAAATATTTCTGTGTCTCTGTGTATTCGTGTAGTTCTGCACTTATTTTCCTTAGGTTGTACACCACTGGCAGCAGAGGCAGTTCTGTGTGCACCACAATACAAGTTGATATAAATTACTCTTCCTTAATTTATTATAAATTACTCTTCCTACAACAGTCCCGTTGTAGGATTCCCTGCCAAATACTATCTTGACAGAACCCGAACATCCATGAGTTCCTGTTAATAGCTTTAAAGTTCGGTATGATTGACTCATTGAAGCTTCTGGTCCTTCCATTTAAGTGTGAGTCACTGCTGCGTAATTAGCAGCCAGCACAACTTTTTTTCATTCTTGTTATCAATTTAGGTTTTTCTCTCGTGCCTGTGTTTTCTTTCTTATTAGCTCCAGACTATCCATTAATGTAGCAAAACATGTAGTGTCAAGACAAAAAATATGCAAAGATTTAAGACCAGGAGCCTATTTTTTAAGAAATGTGGTCTAGTCATGTAGAGCCAGATTTTCCGTGCTGCTTTATTTGCAGAGATTACTTAAATGACCTGTGACTCAGCCGAATGATTCACAATCCTTGTATCTTCTTTTAAGGGAAAACAGAATTTTAACAGGGTTTCCATGAGCTTTGCTTCTGAAGTCTTTTGTGAAGCACAGATAAAACTGAATAGCTCGTAGATAGCTGCACTGTCTCACCAGTTCATTGTTCTCTCTTGGGACTGAAGTTTTTAAACGTGAATGACTGATTCACTCAAGAACTCTTTGCCTGGAGCTCTCGAAGAGCTCACTCAAAAAAACGATTGACAAATTACAATTCTCTTTTGTTGTCAGTTCTTGTTTTGATTTCAATGTTGATTTTCATTCAAAAAAAATTCTGAACTGAAACGTAAGCAGGGGACATTCTTAAACAAAGGGTTTTGGCAGTTTTAAAGCAGGTATCTGATTGTAATTCTGATATTCTAATTCTAATATTCTAATTCTGATATTCTAATTCCCTGTTCTAATTCTCGATGCTTCAAAAGGCTCAACTGCATCTTTGCTGTTGTCAGTTCAAATGTAAATGCAGTGGAGAAATCAGCACACCGCTATTAACTGTTGCGCAGTCTTACATTATTTGCCCCATTTCTTCTACCTGATTTGTAAAGTACAAATGAATGAGGCAATTTGCCAGTTCCCTAATTCTTGAAAAAAGGTGCACTATTAGTGATAGAGTTTTTTTAATGCAAGATCACAACTTCAAAAATAGAGATCTGTGGTGTTAATTTTTCATTTGGACTGTACAGCATCCTGCAAAACTAAGAGCCAGCTCTCCTTAAAAGCAAAAAAAGGGAAACGAATATGACATTAAAAATTATTGTTCTTGAAAATATGGATCATCAAGTCAAGTCTGTCTACTCTGTCAAATATTTAATGGCCTGTTGTAGCTTCAGAATCCGTAAATGCTTCATAGCTGCACACATAGTTTTGAGGAAGGCAAAAATCTAAGGGCAGTTGTTCATAAGCACCTTGTGGACTGCCACAAATCATTTTCTGCTTCATATTCCCTTTATTTTGCCTGCATCTGCTGTTGTTTGCAGATCTACTTATACTCAATAGACTTGTATTCTAGGCTGCACTGCAGGTTTTAACTTAAAAACATTGTCCTAACAATTTCCATAATTGAACATACCTCCCTTTAGTGTCAAATTGTGTTAGTAAACCCGACTGCTGTTTTCCATTTTATGCTGTATTAAAAAGAAAGTCTGATCTGTGGCCAGAACTACTTCAAGTCAAATATTGCAGGGCTGGCTTCGTTAATTTCACTGGTGTAGGCAGGAGAGCAGGCTACTAAAAGTTTCAGGGAGTGATAAAAATCGTATTTGCAAACCTTGTACCTACTGAAAGGATGTATTTGGTTTAGCTTTGAAATAATTTTCTTGTGCTCTTAAAGGTTCAAAAAATCAGAAGCATGTGCTAAGGCCAGAGTCTCTTGAAGGAACAGATGAGGAGGATCCAGTTACAGCACTGGAGTGGGACCCTTTGTCAACTGACTATCTTCTTGTTGCTAATTTACATAATGGTGTTCGACTCATTGATTCTGAATCTTTGTCGTGTATCACAACTTTTAACTTTCCCAGCGCTGCAGCATCTGTTCAATGTTTAGCCTGGGTTTCTAGTGCACCTGGAATGTTTATAACTGGAGGTAAGCCTTTTATTTCCTGAATTACACAAGAGTAATAAATGTACGTTTGGGTCTTCAAAATCAATTCTTCAAGTTTGATCTTTGTTTCTTAGCCTAAAGGTGGTCCTGCTGTGGCAGGGGGATTGGACTAGATGATCTTTGAAGGTCCCTTCCAATCCCTAATGATTGTATGATTCTGTGATTCTAACATGCATTGCAAACAGACCCCCAAAACTGTAAAAAACAGTACACTGAGCACATTTGACTTATTCTGTGTTTGAAACGTCCAGAAACAACTGACGATAAACTAAACAGTTTCATCATGCACACTTTATCAACAAAGATGAGAGTTCCTTTGGCAAGAGGAATTACAAATGCCTTGTACAAGTAGATGTCGCTACTTGATTCCCAGATTTCTTTCCGTTTTCAGAAAGGTTTAAACGTGAAGAATCTCTTTGTTGCCTCTGTTCTAGATGCTGCTGTTCACAGCTCTTACTGCTCAGGTTATACTTACGAATGAGGAAAGTGAGAATGTGAGACTATTGTATAAGGACGGGTTCAATAGCATTTATCTAGTGAAGTTGAAATAACTTAATTATTGTTGTTCATAGTGATGTTTTCATGGAGTTAGGTGTTGAGGGATGTGGTTTAGGAGTGAACACGTTAAGGTTGGGTAGATGGTTGGATTTGATGATCTGGGGGATCTTTTCCAACAAGAGTGATTCTGTGATTCGACAGTGCCTGTTTATAAAATTCTTCTTAGGACTAAAAGTTCAATTCATTGTTGTATTTTTGCTTAAACCACGTCCCCCTATATACAGTAAAAGAAGAATAATAAATTTTAAAAGTCATGGTTTTGTGTGGTTTTTTTAAACCCCAGATTCTCAGGTTGGTGTGTTACGTGTTTGGAATGTTTCACGTACAACACCTGTAGATAATTTTAAACTGAAGAAAACTGGTTTCCATGGGTTGCATGTGCTGAGTTCTCCTCCAAAGAAAAAGCGTAAGTGATTAATTTCATTGTTACTCATTGCAGTACCTGCAAGTTAAGACAGTTCTTTTTGTGAATCTTGCTATGTCCAAGTCAACCTATGTAAGTTTGTGTAGCATCAGTGCATGAGCAAAGGATTAAGCATGTTGTAAGCTTATAAGGCCAGGCTTCATACAGAAATTCTCCATTTCTTTTAATTTCATTGGAATAAAAAGAATTTGGTTCTTACAATGCAAAACAAATATTTATGCATCTCTCTGTTTTATTTTGTTAAGCATGTTCATCGCAGAATCCAACTAAAAATCACTACATATCCTCTACAAGTGAGGCTGTTCCTCCTCCAACTTTAACCCAAAACCAAGCGTTTTCTCTTCCTCCTGGTCATGCTCTCTGTTGCTTCATGGATGGTGGAGTGGGCCTTTACGACATGGGAGCCAGAAAGTGGGACTTCCTTAGAGATTTGGTATGTGTCATCTTTTTCTTTGGAATGAGAGTTTATTTGGCTTACACACTTCCTTCACAGTTCTGAAGCCGAAAATAAATCTTTATTGCAAAAGGATTCATCCCTTTGGAAGCATCCTGGCAGTTTGTTTTCATCCAGAGATAAAGATTTAAGGGCTTGGGGTTTTTTAACCGAAATATTAATGTTATGTCCCTCTCAAAAATAGTATCTGGAGGGTTTTCTATAATCCAGAAGAAAAATTCCAGACAAATCAGAGGGAAAAGTTTACGCAACTCAGATTATGATTTCACTCTAAAGTGATGAAGACTGAATGTAGAGACGTTTAAAACCCACCTGGATATGTTCCTGTGCGACTTGGTCTAAGTGATCCTGATATGGGAGGGAGATTGGACTAGATGGTCTTTCAAGGTC
>JAOXOE010028373.1:0-16286 GCA_028565055.1 Phoeniculus purpureus | reverse complement strand
GATGAAAGCGTTTATGTGTGGCCAGAAAATAGTTGTATGATCAGTGTCATTAAGGAGCTGGGGCTGTCTGTAGCAGGAGAGACACCAGGAGGGAAGAAAGCAGCCGCAGAGCAAGGAAAGGGGTGCAGGTCAACCTGGGAGTGCTCAGGGAGGCATGCGAATCGAGGACAGTCTGATGTCCATGTTCCACCTAACTACAAGGAACAAATTCTTGCTGCAGTTGCCCAGCTTGATGTGCCTGAGTGTTTGTTGGTGATTCCCCATCTGAAAGCTCCGACATGGCTATGAAGGACCCTGAAAGTTCCAAGTGCCTACTGCTGGTGTTCAGGTACTCTGAAGGCAGCCCAGGCATATGGGAAGTAGAACACAGGATGCTGCATATTGTGGCAGGGAGGCTGCTCTCCATCACAGCACTCTGGAAAGCAATCTTGGTGCATATTAGCTGTGCTGCTGTCTTCCTGTGCGTGTCCCAGCTGGCTTTCTTGGTGTTCTCGTTCTGGTCAGTGCCATAGCTTGTGCTCTCGCCTTCAGGATCCTCTGTGCAACAAGAGGATCGGTCCTTGGCTGAAACAGTCCCTCTAGGGATGAGTCTTCTCCTTCTGCTGAGGTGCATCTAGATCCAAAGAGACTGTCACCCTTACCTTAGCATCATATCTGTGCCCCTCCGGACTGCAAAGGGCTGCTTTCAGTACCAAGCGGTGCACTGCTGGAACTCGTAAAGCCTCAGCCTCTCCCCATGGCCAGGAGGAATGGAGACATGATGAGATGCCACCTCACAGCCTTGTCCTCTCCACATCATGCCCTTTCCAGCTCTCATGGATCTCTGCATCTCTTAGTGGTCAGAGGAGTCCTTCGTAGAAGTTTCACCTGCATAATCTAAAAGGAGGTTGTAGTGAGGCTGGTGCTGATCTCTTCTCCCAAATTACTAATGACAGGATGAGACGAAATGACCTCAAGTTGCATCAGGGGAGTTTTAGATTGGATCTTAGGAAGAAGTTATTTACTGAGAGAGTGGTTGGGCACTAGAACAGACTGCCCAGGCAGGTGATGGAGTCACCATTCCTAGACGTGTTTAAAAAATTAGTAGATAGAGCACTTAAGGCCATGGTCTAGGGGTTAGGGAGACGGTGGAGTGAAGGCTGGACTTGATGATCCTGGAGATCCTTTCCAGCCATAATGATTCTATGATAACTACCTTGTAAGGCAGTCTCTAGGGTGGCTGCAGACCCAGACAATGACCCATGGGCCAGTCACTGTCTGCCAGGAACACTAGACTCAGAGATTTGTCCCAAGAGAAGCTGAGGACAGTATCAGCCTCTCCTCATCATGCTGCCATCTCAGGCTACTCCCTCCTCCTGGTGCATCCTGCCAGCTTCTCTGCATCCCCGTTCGGTGCCAGCCAGGAGATCACTGGCACATGACGGAGAGGCACTGCACTGGAGAAGGCAATGCTTATGCTCTGCCCATGACAGAAAAGTGCCAGCAGCAGAACCCCTTAGAGGTATTAAGCTTCTGCAGCAGCACCAACCACCCTGCTGCATGCTGGCTACGTGAGACCTCTCTCTGCTTCCTCCAGCTCAGTTTTCCTGCTGCAAAGCAGGATGCAGAGAGAACGGCTCCTTCCTTCAGTCAGGGAAGCCTGGGAATGTCGGTACGGCACTGTGGGCAGCAGCAGCAGGGCTGTGCCATGAGCTGCCTCGGGGAGCGAAGTCTGTCCTGGGGATCTGCCCATCTGTTCGGGCGAGCTGAGGGCAGGTCGGCCATGTCCATGTGACAGGGACGCTCCTGCTTCCAGCACCAGAGGAGGGACCGGGCTCCAGCCCCACTCAGATCCCATCAGCCAACCATTGGAAGAGAAACGGTGCTGACAGGTATCTAAGCGAGGCAGAATTAAGGGAAATGATAATAAATGTAGATGGTCAGACAGGGGAATGAAATGATCCATCTTTTGCATGTTAGTCAAGAGGTGTTTGCAGGCTCCCCCCGCCCCGCTCCCATTCAATCAGGGCCTGTCAGACCTCCAGCAGGCTGGCATTTTTGTGAAGAATCTCTCGGCTAAAAATTGTTGTCATTCCTATTTCCTTGTTATCAGTCGGCGGCACCTCGGCGGAGCCCAGAGATTAACGCAGAATCGCCGGGCGAGCATCCATTCCCAAGGAGCCCTATCCATTACACCGAGCTCGGTGGGTCCCTCCCGCCTCACCTCCCACATTCATCATCTTTAACGCTGACAGCCCGGCGCAGGCCTTTCAAATTTATCTCGCCGCGTCCCGGGCAGGCTCTATCCGTCAAACTGCGCAAGAGGGAGCGAGCAGAGCACCGTCTCCTCTCCTCTGTTTGTCGGGGAGGGAGGAGGGGGAACAACCTGCCTGTGTGAGGGACTCGGTAAAAGATTGGTCCGAGATACACAATTAATCATGGCTCGTATCAATTTGCTTGATTTACTCCCCGGAGGGAGAAGGGGCGTAAACACGGTGTGTGCAGAGGCAGTGTGGAAACATAATGTGTCTGTCTATAGGAAAAACATTAACACATCATCCCCGTTGTAGGTGATTGATGGAGGAAATGGGAGAGGGACAGCCCGGAGCTGGCAGGGTGACAGTGAGCCAGGAGCTTGCCAGAGAGATGGACCCAGTGGAGATGAACCTCAGGGACTAGCGGTCAGGACAAGCAGCACCTGGCACATCCAACTTGCCTTGCACTTCCCTCCCAGTGTTCTCCCCGAGGTGGCAGCCAGGTCGAGGCATCTTCCCCTGCACTGAGATCCTCTGGGTGGGAAGAGAAGGTGGGAAGGGGAGCTGCCTGATGTGCTTCTGCTGCGATACAGATGCTTTGGGGCACAGAAATGTCTTCAGAGTGGTGCAGAATCCAACGCAAAACGGCTTTTGCACATAGCATTTTCCAAGGCACATTTCACATTTGCCACCATTCCCTGAATGGGTGGCAGTGCAGCTCACTCTGCCTTAAATGACTTTTTTCTGCCCATCTCTGGAGGTGGCTGCATTTCAGGATGAGATCCAAATGTGCGGAGCGTGCTCGTGAAGCCCTTCGGGGCAGGAGATGCTGTAGCAGTGAAAGATGCTGTTATTATTAGATCCCAAGCACTGGGCTGTGCCATCCCTTGATGGCTCTGGCAGAGAGGAGAGGCTGACTTTTATGGAGAAAGTTACTGCTGTATTTACAGTCCAAACCTCCTTGTAACCAGCCGCCGGGTGGAGGAGGAAATGCAGGGAGAGTGTGCAGTGATTTAATGTGTCCCGCTCACAAGCCTTTCCGCTAAGGAGCCTCCTCCCTCCTTCACCAACCCACACTTGTCCAGGCTCTAGCTTGGTGGTCACACCCACGTGGAGAGGGAGAGTGGGTCAAGAAAGCAAGGTCAAAATGGGGGACCTGGAACCTGGACAATTCTGTCCCAGACCTGCCTCTTGCTTGGTAAAGCCTTCATGGAAATAAACGGTATCCAGACCTTGCTAGGCCAGGCACAGGGTTTCTTTCTGTCTTTTAGGAAGGGTATGGTGTTTAGAGGGACATACGAGGTCTCATGGTTGCTCGCTGACAACAAAAGTAAATCTGCACCTCATAATTGTAAGGAATAACCTAACTGATAGGGACAGCTTGGTATGTTTTGTGGGATGAGCTGATGCAGTTCACCAGCTTTTACCACGCAGACAGACGTAGTTCCTTGGGCAGGTTGTAGCCCATGGGACACATCTTAAACATGATTCCTGCTGGGAGCTCCAAACACCCATTGAGCAGCTGATTAGCTAGCAGTAGTGTTGAAAAGGCTCACTCCTGCTCAGACATACGTGGTCCTTAGCTGGAATGTTCTGCAAATCCTGTCATTTGGGCTCTGAACAAGCATCAGTTTCCTCATATGTTTCTTACGATGCCCAAGGCAGGGTTTGAAAGCTGGTCTTCCAGCTCTTCGACTTCCTCCCTGTTTCCTTTAGTTACACCTCAGCATTTCCACCTAGGAGGAAGGGATACTGACATGAGGACATCTGTCATTCACAGATGTGCTTTGTACATTGAAAATGCACAAGACAAATGTCATCTGGCTTGAATGAAACCTGGAGTGGGGTGGGCATCATCTGAATAGCCAAACAGATAATCTGTTAGTTGCCCTCCTGTTTGCAGGTCCGTGGGAGGATAAAAACCTACCACGCCACACCTTGTCATTTGCTGCCTGTCCAGCTATCAGTACAGTGCATCAGTGTTCCTATTTCTAATTCACAGAGCATTAACTAAACTCAGAGAATTAGCACTGTTCCCAAATGCAGGAAGATTCTCATCCCTTCTTTATGAAGCACAGCATCAGCCTTTTCCTGCACACCCAACACACCCAGCCCTTTGCCCTCCTCGGAGTAGATGCTGTCCCTGAAGCATCCAGGCTGAGCTCAAGCACAATCTGGTCCATCACCCACAATCCTAGGTTTGCTTGTGGTTTAAATTTATTGGTCTCATTTAAGGTTTTTTCTGCTATGATTTAGTTGCATTCGAAGAGGGGGTTTGTTTTGTCTTATCTTGTGGAAATAACTCATAATTTTGTAGGGGCTGTTTAATATATATATGTATATATATGCTGGGTTTTACAGCCCGTTTTTATCACCTTTTTATTATCCCGGGTCAAAAGCTTTACTGGGTTGCATTCAGGGAATTATGCAAACTAAGAGAAAATACCATAGCAAAACTATAGATTTTCTCATTAAACTCTGCTTGGACATGTAGTTATTGTAGTAAAACTCTAGTAACTATTACAGGCCCTAATATAAAATTATAGTTTGACACCTCAGCGTGATTGGCCTTGCACTACAGTTAAATTAACCCTTTCCGTCCCCTGCCTGCTCACACTAAAGGCTTTTGCTAGAAGCAGCCATGCTGAGCTTAACAGACAGGATGGGGGGTTTGCACAAGGGTTTAGCTGGACCCCACTGCTACACCCGTGATTTCTCCATGGTGTGCCAGTTCAGAGCTGCTTTGCCTGAACTGCCAAAAAACTAAACTCCAGCAAGCATTTAGAGACACAGCAATGCTCAAACAAGGGAGGATCCTTTGATAAGTCCAGCAAGGAACTAGGAGATTGCTGGAGTTTGCAGCCTCCTCCATCTTCCCAGAAATTGCTTCCTTCCCACTGCCCAAAGACTGTGTAATTCTCCCCGCTCTGTGTGCAGTGGATTTAAGGAGCAATAAGCGTATTCAGTGACTTAATTATCTCACACCACATTTTCTTCTCAATTACACTCCAGTAAATCTGTGAAAGTGATTCCATTCAAGTGGATGGTGTTGGTTCATCCCTTGTGAAAAAACAAAACCAGGTAAAATGTCCATGTGTTCTAGCACATCTTCACACCTCTGCCAGTAATGCCACAGCAGTCATGGGAAGTCTTTGGGACCATCTGATGCCGAAACTAGGAGCTGTGCTTAAAAGAACTTGGATAGTCCAGCAGGGATGGGGACTATTTTCTTCAGATTGTCTGATTAACATTTTAAAGCCATGCTGATAATAATCTGGGGTAGTGTGACAGTTCAGCAACTTCATTCGAGGGAAACACTTAATCATATTTATTGTGTAAACACAGCTTGCCATGCCCCCATTAAATTATTAATAGTACCATTAACATATTTACATATAAATCTTATAGCAATTGATGGAAATGGCTTCAAGAACCTTGCATTAGCTCCCTTTTTATAATGGATTCTCTCTTGCAAATACCCATTTATTAAAGAGACAAAATATTAATTTTTTGTTAAATGTTCATGTCAGAAATGACACCTTTGCAGTTTTGTAAATTGCCATTTATGCAAAACCTACTGACTTGGTGTTTTTCTGTCTTAAAACATGGTCTGTCTCAAAATACTGCTTCAATGGGAGCAATTAAGTAGAATAAGAGTAAAGATATTTCAGTGTTCTGGCTTTTTGCATTTTCATTAATAATCAAGTTGATGAGCTGAACCACACAAATACTAGACGAGTTGCTCCGTAATGTCACCCCTGGAAATACCCTAAAACGGCTCCAGTACTGCTGTCTGGGGTTAGTTAACCTCTGATCAAAACATACTTAGTTGCTATGTATTTCCAAAGGCCTTGTGCTGTTACTGGGACCAGAGTTAATTTACTCTGGGCTGGAGTAGCGCTCAGATGTCCCATTTAAAGCTGATCATTTGCCAGTCCCTAAGTTACTTAGGGGATGCTGGACCAGACTTTTGGTCTGAGGAGACTCCCAAGTGGGGGGCAGAAAGGATGTGGTTTGTATGCACCGTGTTTGGAGGGGCCAGTACCAAGGGACCAGCGACTCCTTTCTTTTTTCTATATTTTCTCCAAAAAGAAGTGAGGTCTCCTTTCCAAACAGGAGTGGTGAACTGAGGAAAAGAGATGGCATAGCAGGAGCATGTGAGGAAGAGAAGGAGAGTGGGGAGTATGAAGTCAGGATTTACCAAACAGGCTAAAGAAAAGAGATTGGAGGTGGGTTAGTCCTTCTCCTGTTTCTCCTCCAAGTTGTGCATCTTTCCTTACCAGCCTGACCCTGACTAGTAATCCTAATTAGGCTGTATACTGTATTTTCTTAATGCCTTCCAGGTAGTGCTATCCCCTGGTGATTCATTCTCAGAATTGCCAATTCTCACAAGTTTATCGTAAGACTCTCAGGGTATTTTTTTTTCACTCCTTAAAGTTTCAACCCCTGAAATCAAGTGGTGATATAAGAATTTCAATTTTCCTTTAAATAAATAGAAAAGGCGTGCTTCCAGCCCTGTGGTCAGGGGAGAAATTTTGAATATATGCTGTGAGGTTGGTCTTTAAAGCATAGACCAAAAGACAAGAGAAGATGATCACAAGATAGTGGAGCTGTAGGATATTTTAAGTTGAAAGGGACCTAGGGAGGTCATCACACACTTCATTTCTGGTGCATCTCATAATTAAATGGCAGTTTTCATTAGCATTTTTAGTAATAAAAGTAATATAGCATAGCTCATAGTTTTGTGTGAACTATATATACTATACACGTTCAAGTATAAATCTCTGACAAGAGCCTGCCTACCCCTTGTCTCTCCAGTGTGCCCAGCTAACGATGGCACATGTCCCACAGCAGCAGCTCTGAGCCAAGCAGAGCAAGGGAAAAACAGAAGTTGTACCTGCCTGAACTGGGATTTGCTGGGGATACAGCAAGGATCCCCAATCCCAGCTCCACTCAGGATGTGTGACCTCAGCAGGTTGTGTCTCCCTTCCACACCTCCGTTCTCCTGGATATGGGGCTGAATAGGGCACTTTCCTTTCTGGGAAAGTGTTTATGAATTAGACCTTATTATGGTAATGCAGGAGTTGTGGAAAGGCAAAGGAGACACTACATAGGATTCTTTTCCCCTTCTCCATTAAATGAATGTTCTAACCCGTTGTGCCCAGCTCTCGTGTGTGCTGTTACAATTGTCTCTAAAAACTCTGTCTGATTTTTCAAGCAATTTCTCATGAAACAGGCACTTTCAGAAAAATCATAAGAAAGCAATTGTTTCAAATTGGTCATTTGGGACTCAAATTACTAATCTAATACATTTTTTATTGAGGGTTCCTGAAAGGTTCCATAAAACACAGTCTGTGAAGCTGCCCAAACTTGCCAGCCTCCCAGTTTGACAAATCGAACCCAACAATCCACTTTGCAGCTCAGGTTTAGGGCTTGCGAAGCTGCCTTCGCTATAGCAGCATTTATATTTCTCCATCAATAGATCCTATCTGGTCAGATTTTCAGATTCCCTGAGGTGTTCTGTTGGTTATTTTATTTTATTTTATTTTTTGCCTGTGCTGTATTTTTGTGTCTGTGTCCAAGCTGCAACACAGATTTTGGGGATATTTGGGGGGTTTGACTGGGAATCTGCTGCTGAGCATTGGCTTTGGTGCTGCTGGAAGGAGCAAGTGGGAGGACAGAAACTTAAGTCAGGCAAGGAGAGGCGTAGGAGCCAGAGATCGACTTTTTCATTATTTATATTATTTTATTATTTACATTGTTTTTATTATTTTGTTGTTTTATTTATAATGTTATTCATGTTTTTCTTGAGACAGCATTTAGATGGGTCCCCTATAGTGGCAGAGCGCCATGTCCCTGTCCTGTTGAGCTTAAGGGTTGAACAGCAAAAGAAGGCAAAATAAAGGACAAAGGATTTTTATCTTCTTTCTAGAAATGAGGACTCAAAACACGAGAAAATGGGAGAGATAGAACAGGCTGTCTCTGGTCCCGAGTCTCTGTGCCATGTCATGTTCACAAGACTCTTCTGAACAGTTTTTTGGGAAATAGAGATAGAACTGACCACTAATGGTTATGAAACATTAGCCATCCCACAGTCAAGGCACTAATCAAATACATGTTAATTATTATTTTGGCAGATGCTGAGGGCTGCCTTGAGGTAGGACCAGAAAAGCAGTGCCTCTCCGATCAGGTTTAATAAAGCTCAGATTAAAACTCCATGGCTAGACAGCCAGTCCCTTCCTGATGCCAGAGACGTAGCACTCAGTGAGGAAAACCAAGCAGTGTGGGCCAGCACCAGCTTCGCTCTCCAAGAGCTTAACCAGCATTGCTTTACCCCATTGACATATGGTGGCGATTCCTCTATTGCACTGTCTGCTATTTGACAGTCTTGGCTCAGTCCTGGCATCTCAGGTTGGATTTCGCCCTCCGAGAGGAGTCACACACGCTGGTCTAACATGTGACAGATGCTATGAGGGCAGGTAAAGGAGGATCCTCACAAATCCCACTGTACTCGCTCTACTCCTCGTCTTGCAGCCCCACTCCCTTAGTGCTGAGACAGCCACGGTGTGCTGACACGCTCCCCTCAGATGGCTGCAAGGGGACCTGTTACTTATTGGGTTAGTGTATAGTTCTCTGGTGCTGTTAGGGTTTTAGTATGGGTATAGTGCACACAGTGTAGTCAAAAAGTAGAACTTGATGTGCCTTCAGGTCAAAAGCAGCCCTTTGACTGGAGTTCCATTTTAGGGAGGAGAGGTACTTTGCCAGTTCTGCCCATGGAAGTCACCCATAGGTGATGGGGATGGGGCAGCAGCCTCTCCAGCCCATCCTCTGCTCTTCAGGTCCCTGAGGAGTTTGACACTCAGGTCTTGCCATCACAAAGGCAGGGAGTGTTGCACAACTTCCTACACATCCATGGGTCTACAAAGTAAGTTTATGATTGTGCTGTTTCTTTAAAAAAAAATCCATTTATGAAAATGAACAAGTGATGTGATATTTCAGATAAAAACTCCCTTCCCAGTTTAGTGAAAACTTCCAAGCAAAACTCCAGACTGAAGCAGATTCAAATAAAACAATTTATAAATTATAAACACAAAAGGAAGGTGAAGCAAGAGCCACCCCTTTATGATAGCTGCACCTGCACTATCAGTAGCTTCTGTATGCACTTCCCAGGTTGGGATGACGGTGTTGGTTCATCCCAGCTCTGCCAGCATCATGTCCTGCGTGACTGCACCCCTTGCAAGGGGACACAGCTCTGTTTAGTCTAGATAGGAAAACCTATGTGCAGGCATGTGCTCCCAGCTGCGTTTCCTTTTGCCCTAGTCAACCTTTTTTTAGGCACACGTGAGCAGCAAGATGCCCACATATTTCCATGTGGGGGTGCTGCAGGGCCCATGAGGATGCGTTTTCTTAGCTAAAAAGCACCGTGCACAAGTCTGCTCTGCCTGTGTCACTGCCAGGTAGGAAACCATCAGCATGGGTCCCTTGCAAAGGGATGAAGAGGTATCAGGCCACCATCTCAGTCCATGGTCCCTGCACAGAGACATGTGTGGACCCACGGCAGGTCTGGGGCATCACCCCTCACTTCACTGAGCTGCAGGTGTGGCTCTGCCAACCCGCTGTTCCTTCCCGTCACCCATCCTTGAAGTCCCTCTAGATGCTTCATGGCCTTGTAGGGTGCAAGTGCTCTGTCCCCTATTTGCTCTCATGATTTGCAGCTCTCCCCTGCCGGGGCTGTTCCCCACTCCACTGTGTGCCATGGCCGCTTGCCACGGCACAGCCTCCCCGGCACAGTGTCTGATGAGCTATTTGCTTTAGCCAGAGGGAAGAGCCAGCCACGGGGCAGGAGCAGCGGGCGGCTGTGACGGCATGTCTCACGACCTGCTGCTCAGCAGACTTGGATGCTGAGAGGCAAGGAGGTGCCAAGTGCTGATCTGGCTTTTGAATCGTTGAAGTCCATGAAGTTGACTTTGGATTTACACCCATCGAAGGAGGTTGAGAACTTGCTGTCATAAAACTGAAGGAGCTTTCAGACCTACCACCAGGCCTTTAACTGGGGTGAAGGATGCGATGGAGGAGAGGAGGGGTGAGATTTGGGGCAAGGGGAAGGCGGTTCTCATCTTCTTGACCTCCTGGGGAAAAAGTTACAGCTACAGTGACCATGGCCATCATGGGAGAGAACAGCAAGAGTGCAGGCAGGTCAGCACCAAAAAATAGGGAGAAAACAGGACTTTCCATCCCTTCTCCAAGCTCTTCCATGTTCCTTCTGTCTAGCAAGAGTGCATTTCGTTGTGCATCGGTGTAGGCATCCTAGGGCGTGAGGAAGAGGGTGTCCCTGTTCTGAGAAGCCATGCCTTTGCAGATCAGGGCTATATGTGAAACAGCAGATTATCAGCAGCAGATTAACAGGCTGAAGCATCAGGATATGTCTTCATCTCACGCTGAGTATCCCTCTCCCTGCCATTTGTCGTGGGAGGCTCTCAGGACAAATTTCACCTTGGGCGAAGGGGTCAGTGAAAGGCTCACGCACCACTTAAATCCCACTTAAGCACTCTGCACTGGGGTGAAATTAACTCTCTCTGAAGAATAAGCCATCAAGAAAAACTGATCTGAAAATCTACGTTGAGCCACAGCCGAGCCACACTTCTATTAGCGAGTAAAAAAATATTTCCCATCCTTAGAGTTAAATGAGCCAATAGTTCAATCACGGAGTGAAAAGCAGCAATAGAGACAGGGATGCTGAGTGCCTCAGGTATTGGCAATCTATGCAAGGAATCACAATAAGCAGGACTAGCCTGTTTTCTCTCCGTTTAGCAGCAGTGTTATTCAACAACCTATTTACAAATGCCATCTTCCAAAGTCTTTTTGCCCCCCCCCCGCCATCGTTAAAGTTGCAGCGTTAATAGGGCAATTACAGTGCAATAAGCTCAACGCAACCCATTAGTGGCATCACGGCTGATTTTAGATCTTAAAAAAAAAGTCTGAAAAATCAAAGCTGTTGAAGTTTTCTTATTATGCACATTAAAGGCAGGCAGTAGGGTCTGATCAAAGACACCAGCACCCCTGCACTCCCCCCCCGCCTCCTATCCTTGCGTCTTGGCCCCCCTCTATTCATTAGTGGCCACAGCTGTGCAGTCGGCCAATTACTTGGGAATAATAAGTACATTTTGCAGTAAATTAAATATTAATTAGTCCTTGGCAGGTTGTTTTGTGGTTGGGATTTTTTTTCTTCCGTATTTCCCTCCCTCCCCCTGAAGATGGCGGAAAGGATGTAACACTGCCATCACCTGTGTTGTCATGTGGGTGACAGTGGGGGAAGCCCTCCTCCAGCTCTGTGTTTGGTCTTCTCCATTGTGGTGTTGAGCATGGTCTTCTCTGCTCTTCCTAGAGGGTTGGCTGCTTCCAGGATCTGGAAACCCATCCTCATATTTAACATTATTTTCTTCTTCCCTTCTGCATGTTTCATGTGGGTACTTAGTTCTCCATGACAGGGCTTCATCTCTGATTGTCTGAGAGTGGTCTGAAGGCACCAAAGAAATCTGTATTGGGTTTGCCTGGTTATGGAAAGGGTCTGCTCCATGGGGTGTGAGGGCAGCATTGCTGGAACCTTCTCCCCAGCAATGCTAGTGGGAGAGATGCTTCTTGGTCCCCTTGATGTGCTTATGAGGCCTCATCCTGCCTTGCTTCTGCACTGCAGGACCCCAACCCAACCAGTGCATGTTGTGCCAGGGGATAAGGAAGAGGAGCAGGCATGGGTAGATGGGACTGGCTGAATAGTGACTGTTGTACAGCCCAGCATTTCCTGGCCAAAGCAAGCTGCCCAGTGTCTGGTTTAGTGGCAGACCCCAGGCAGGGTGACACTTTGATCTCCTGGCCAGGGATTTGGTCTGGCTTTGCCTGGTCCAGTGGAAGTCAGCTCACCTTGAGGAAGTGCAGATCCTGGGGAAAATGCCCTGCAGATTGTGGTCAGGTGAAGCCCAGATGGTATTCCAAGAGTGGAACTGCTTGGAAGAGTTAAACTGACCCAGGTGGACTAGTTTTTGTGTTGTCAGTGCACCATTTAAATTAATTCAATTTAAGTGAAATGTGTGAAAATAGCAGCTAAGCTTTGCATGGGAGGAATTAGAGCCTAACATAGAGGGGAAGCCTGTCCATGGAGCTCTGCAGAGGCTGGCACGGGAAGCCCTGGGAGCCCTCAGCAGTTAGGGCAGGATGAAGAGACGGTTCTGTTCTTCGTGACCCCTCACCAGGATTGTCTGAGGCAGGAATGAGCGATATTACCAAAGCCAGAGTGATCTGTGCCTGTCAGCAGATCCAAGTTAAAAGGCTCCATTTATCCAGCTATTGGCTTTACAGTTCACTGAGAGCTCTGCAGACTGCCTTGCGATGCACCAGGCACCAGTCCACCTCTTGATGCTCTTGAGTGCAGTTGAGGGTTTTTTCCTTAAATGTAGTTTGACAATATCTAGGTTAGGTTTGTATTTTATTTACAGCTTTTACTTGGGGACCAATAAAACCCCAGCTGGCTAATGTGAGATCTAAAACTTGTATCTCACTCTTTCCCTTGGATATCTTTTCTATGGTAAACTATTTATTTGCGTTTCATCTTGTACGAGCTCTTCTTTCCATGCTGAGAAGCCGAGAGCTCCAGGGGCCTTTTGAAGACTATTTGCTATAGGATAGCAACTGGAATTCTCTTTAAACATCCGCGCCTGCTTTGTCCTACAACTGGCCTCTTGGTGTCAACACACAGTTTTGTGTGAGCTCCCTGTGCAAAGCTAACATTTGCACACTCCCCTGGCAATTGCGCTTCCAGATCCCTCTTGTTCAAGCATATCCCATCGTTTATTCTTGCAAGCATGAGCAGCAGCTACTCCACGTGCCAAATTAGAGGCAGCATGAAGGCCTCTTTAAAATGGAACATTTAGCCAGGTTATGAATGACCACTGAGCTGCTCAGCTAGGGAGGAACATGCTGCATGACCTACATGGCCAGTCAAAATGGTCTGCGGTTGGATAGCGAGTATAAAGTCTCCCTGTCTTGGAGCCTTCAGGTTCTCATCCCACAATTAAAACATGACAAAATCTTATCAGAAGGGGTTATCTGACAGCAGGATGATGCACACACATGCAAAACCCTGACACATTTCAATGTCGGGCAGTCAGACATCTTCACCTATGAGCATCCCCAGATACTGACCCTGGTGTGCCAGTGGAGCACGTGTGAAGGGTGAGGTGGCATCAGGCTAGCAACACAAATCACGCTAAAAATGCCAAATAGCTGCTTTTTCATGCATTTGCAACCCAAGGGTCGTGCTCTTGCCATAAAAAGGAAGATGAACCCCTGCGAGATGGGAGCAATGTCCCCAAGGATGCCTCTGGGAGGGAAAGATCAAGAACCGATGCTCGTAATGGCCTTGGCTGCTAAAACAGTCAAAATAATAATGGGGTGTGGTGACTGCTTGGAGGGGCTGGGTGCAGCCACAGGAGCCGTGTGATGAGTGTCTGTTGTGTGCCAGTGTCTGCCCATGACACCCCAATGTGCCTGTTCTCTCTGGGCTGTTGCTGGGCTTTGGTGTGTGTATCCCAACACACAGCCCCCTTTTAAACCCCAGTGGAGATTTCGGTTGTGTGGGTGGAAATGACTGGAACAAGCCTTAGAAAGATATGGAAGGGGAAATACTTTCTTCTTCTCCGATGTTGCCTTTTCATTCCCTCTATTTTCCTTTCTTGCCTTCCTTCTCCATCTCACATCTCTCTAAATTCACAGGAGCTCTTCCTCAAGGTGAAATGAAGGCTCCAGGCTGTGTTTGGTGGTGCTGGGGTGGGGGGATGAGGGTCAGAGAGGGTTAAGCAGGGAGGGGGCAGTGCAACAAGGCGGCCTGATCTAGTGATTAAACAAAGGGATTCAGCCAACATGTGTAAAATTAAGTGATCAAGAGTTGATTACAGAGTGCATTGATTGTGTACTGATGGATTAAACAGAGTCGTGCTTGGGATGCGATTTTCTGAGCTGGGCATGGAGAGTGCAGGCAATTGACGTGTTGGCCAGAAGGACCCGCTTCTCCCAATCCCTGGCTTTTATACATTCTCTGGATAAATCTGCAGAGAGACCCGTGGAATTATAATCGATTATCCATTTCTCAAAGTCACTTAAGGGCCCTGAGCTACAAGCTAAAGTGCCGGTGCTGCGAAGAGGCATTGGGTATGCGCCGGCATGTGCAGGTGCTGGCGCGAGGGGAAAATGTGGCAATGACCCTGCGTGCTGCAAGCTGATGAATCTATTTTCTTGTAGGAAATAGTTTTGACAGTTCAATATCTGTGTTTTCGATATGTGCCCCACACACCCCCGAGGGATGAGAAGAGCAGAGAAGTGGGGGGGAGAGAGTGGGTGGGAGGGAGCGAAAGACTCTACCCCATCGCCCCTTCAAATTATAGGCGTATCAGTATATCACCAACTTAACAGGCTGCCCTCCAAGTCAAGGGCACGGGACCAGCCTGTGAGTATCTGCTGTGGGGACAGGGTGGGGCTGCAGCCCCTCTTGAGGTGAATTGCTGTGTTGTCAGGGGACCCACAGCAAGCCCCCAGCCTGCTGGCAGTGATCCCCACGCTCTTGTTTTACTGCCAATGGTAAAGGTAGAGTTTCATTTCCAGGCTAATCCTGTCTCTTGGGATGCAGCCAGATGGTTTGCCAAGGACCCAGAAGAGCAGGAGGGCCCTGAGCAGCTGCAGTCTGGTGCAGGATATTTTGCAGGGAGCTGGGATGTGCAGCTGTGGGATGAGTCCAGGAGGGAAAGCTACCTCAGCCCCTGTGCAAGGATGTTGCCCCGGTTATGACTGCATCCCAGTTTCTGACATGGATGAGGCAATCAGGGCATGGCAGAGATTCCGAAAGTGTCTAGGAGATCAGAGCCGCTGGTGAATGTCACCTGGCTGCCAGCTCTGGATGCACAGCCTCCAGCATGCCAGGCAGCAGAGAAGGAGGAAGCAGACCCATTCCTCACACTCTATCCAGCTGTGACTGCACACACTGCACAGGTGGCAAGAAAGCCCAGGGGTCTCCTGCCTGGCTGCCTGCCTGCTGGAGAGCATGTTGGGTCCCAGTGCCTCATTCAGAATCCCTACTGAGGAAGGACTGGCTGTGGGCCACAGAGCTTGCAGAGTTACAGGCATTGTCCTTGAGTCCCACTAGTTCTGGGTGGTTTGTCCACAGCCTGCCCAGTTCTGTTCGCATGCTGTGACAATACCCATGGATTGAGGGCAGCTCAAGGATGTGGGTGGAAGGAAGAGCATCATGCTCCAGGAGATACCCTCAGGCTGGAGGGACAAAGCTGTAGGATTCCCCCAGGAGTGTTTCTGCTGAAACCAGGGACTCCGCTGATCCTGGGAAGACCCACCAGAAGTTGTGTATTTTGTAGATGAGTCAGTGGGTTGAAGAAGGCTCCAGTTTTCTACCAGGGAAGAGGCAGCAAGAAGACCCAACTCTATGGTCCTGAACTTTCCCAGACTCATACCAGCATCTATCAGAGAAGCTGGAATGGAGAAGGGATCATCTGTCTTTATCTTTGGTCTTTGCTCTTCCAGCTTCATCCATCTCCAGCTCAGCACAGATCATGGCTGGGCACCAGTGTGCTTCCTCAGGAGAAGCTGGCATGGACAGCCTGCCTGGCCAGGAGCCTCAAGGGATAAGACCAAGGATGGAGGCAGCTCAGCCCCTTGGCTTGCTCTCAGTGTTTCTCTAATTTTCTGTTGTGAAGCTTAAGGAGGTGTTTCTGCTTCACTCTGCAGAGCAGCAGTGAGCACAGAGCAGCACCCTGTGGAAATGGGACCACAGCCTGTCCCAGCCCTCCTCTTCCCCTCTCTCTTCCAGGATCCTGTCACGCTTTCCCTTCCCAGCTCTCCCAGCAGCCTGTGTCCCTCTCATCGAGGATTCATTGTCTTGTCAGCCTCTAGTTAGCCAGCATGCGTGCGAATCATAAATTACCCCGCCCGGGCTTCTGCTATGCTTCAGCACAGACAAAAAAATTGCACTCCATCACCGTGTCTCCCAGCTTT
>JAOXOE010028372.1:0-16287 GCA_028565055.1 Phoeniculus purpureus | reverse complement strand
GCAGTTGTGGCTGCCCCATCCCTGGCAGTGTTGAAGGGCAGGTTGGCTGGGGCCCTGAGTAACCTGCTCTAGTGAAGATGCCCCTGCCTGTGCAGGGGGGTTGAAACTAGGTGATCTTCAAGGTCCCTTCCAACCCTGGCCATTCTATGATAGTAGGCAGCCTCTTTCAAAATGTGATTTTGGCTCTTAGGTCATTGAAGAACATTTAGGAACTTTATTCATTACCCAGCTATCTTTTATTTGAAACGGATTAGGCTGGAGTTCTATCCATGGTGTTTTGTTTTTTTTTTTTTAAGCAATTACATTTCTTTGCAGCAAAATCCAAAGATCCAGGAGAAAGAAGATCAATACAAAAGTTACAGACTTTTTATCGTTTTTATGGGAGCAGTTTGGAAGACGGCTCTTCAAAACTTATTGTACAACAAGATGATGTTGCAAAGAATGCTAACGCTGCTGTGAAAAAGACACAAAAAACCCATGTGAGTATGTTCAAGTTACTCTTTCTAAACCTTTTGTTTCTATTATCTAGGAAAGAATTTTTACTGTATCAGTCCCACAGCTGAAATTTTACATTCAGAATCCACTAGTAGTTCTCAGTTGAAGAAATTGCCATTGTATTTCAAATTTAATTAGCTAATTGGCAACATTATGTCTGTTCCTAGTTAGAAATACTGATTAATATTTAAGCAATGTATATTGCTATTCAGAAATTATATATCCTTCAAAGCGAAGCACTATTTTAAACAAGTCTCAAAACATGATGGATCACACAGATTAATTGAAATTGTAATGGCCTCTTCTCACAAGCGATTAGTGATAGAACCAAGAGGGAATGGGTTCAAGTTACAACAGGGTAGCTTTAGACTTGATATTAGGAAGAATTTTTTCACAGAAAGGGTGGTCAGGCACTGGAACGGGCTTCCCAGGGAGGTGGTTTAGTTGCCATCCCTGGATGTGTTTAAAGATGGTTTGGATGAGGTGTTGAGGGATCTGGTTTAGGGGTGAACTTGTAAGGTAGGGTAGATGGTTAGACTCGATGATCCTAGGGGTCTTTTCTAACCAGAGTGATTTTGTGTGATTCTGTGAAAAGTGGCAGTGAAGCAACACATTCCTGGGTAACTGGGGCAGGCTTCCTGTGCTAGCTCCTCCAGTTGTCCCCAGGCCCTTCCATCTGTCTTATGCATTACTTTTTGTGTCCAATTGCCAAAGAATACAGCAGAGCAAACTGATGTTTTTGAAGAATTCTGGTCCTCCACTGGGGAAGAAACAACTTGAGGCTTGTGTTTGTCCTGCTCCTTTTAGCCCTGATGCTCCTGAGACCTTATAAGCAGGGTGCCATAGAAAGGAGGAAAATCCACCAGCATCCTCTGGAAGTACACTCCTGCTTCCCTAGGAACCATCAGAGCTGGTTCCTAGGTCCACCACCCATTTGCATGTTACCATTTAGGCTAGTTTTGCTTGTTCTTCCTTGTGAAATTTCATTGCTTTGTTTAATTGCAAATGTCAACCACTATATTCAAGAGATTCATTACCCTATTGCTGCAAGAAAGTTTGACATTTAGTAGCTTAGAAGATATTTATGACCATAGCAGTTCTTCTGAAATACAGCATTTGTTTGTAGAGATTTCCTACTGGGGGAAAAGAAGAAAATCAGTGACACATGGAAGGAGCTGAAGCCCTACCAAAATTACATCTTAACTTTAATCTTCCTTAAAATGGTGAAATGTACACAAATAATGAAAAGCAGTTCAGAAAGTTAACTAGTTTGGTCCTGAAGCAAGGCAAGCATTTAAAGACAGATTTACAGTACACTGAAAATCGGATTATGTAAATGATTGTAAATGGATTCAGTGTGTCAGAAGCCAAGACTAAATCATCAGCCATTTACTGAAAGAAAAGGCAATAGAAGACCATACATTAGAACAAAGATTGATTTTGGAAAGCCTAGCATACATGAAATACGCTGACATAATGGGTAAGCAGAAAGAAATAAAAGCATAAAATTAACAATCATCAGCTCTTGCTCCACTATTACAACTATAAACTGGAGAATGACATGAAACAAGCTAGTCCTTGAGACGCACTGCAAAAATCTTGATAGAGCTTGTCAAGACTTTCCAAGTTCTTCATTCAAAATTTGGGCTGTGCTTATGCCTGATCATTACAACCAGTGGAAGCAATCCTGAAAAATACCATGCACAAGCTCCTGAGTCTTCTGTCAGTATTGGGCCCTTGGTGGCATGGCTTTAGGGGTCAGACAAGGATCTGAGGGCCTCCTGTGTCAATCCGTTTCTGCCTGACACCTCAGTGTTCCTCACGCACAATGTCAGCCAGCCAAAACATTTTGCGAGTCTTAATGAATTGTGAAATGTTGTTTTATCCTATTGGAAAGTACATTGTTAGCAGGCAGAGCTGCACCTCTTGGCAAGGTGTAGTGGAGCTGGGAGTGGGGAGGAGGGCATCTCTGGCCCCAGGTGCCAGCTGGAGCTGGGTGTTTTCATTACCATTGAGGAGAAAACAAGTGTCTGGATATCTTCTTCTCCAGAATGGTGTCACATGTTGAGAAAGACAAGAAACAAAAAGAGGTTTTTTTAATTGCATGAAGGTGGTTGAGTTATGGAACACCTTGTTCTGGATGTGGCTTTTAATGACCTAGGAGGGAGGAAGCCTGCATAAAGTACGTTTAGAAGACAATCTGCAACTCAAGAAAATTCATGTAGCCAACGGGATTAGAGTTGGGATTAGATAGGACACTTTTTACTGAACATATAAATCAAAATAAATAAATTTAAAGGCCTCTAGGAAACCATTCAAAGGAACATTTCAAATCCTTTTCTGAAATTAGGTCTATAAACCCATAGGCTGGCAAAAGGTTAATTATATTTTTAAAAAGACTGAACCAGAGCTGGTGGCCATCCAGATTGACACGTGGGCTCCAAGGTGCATTGCCTTCAGTGCTGAGCTGCAGCACACAAGTGGGAAATACACCAAAGGAAGGAAGAAGATGAATTTTACAGCCATTTTACAGGACAGTATCCAAAGGTCCTGCCACCACCCTGTGCTGTCTCCTATCACCATAAGGGACAGCAGCCACTGCCATCTGAAGAGCAGGTAGGTGCCCCAGTGGGTGCCAGGTCTGTATGGCTTTGGCATTCTTGGGATTTCATAGAATCATTTAGGTTGGAAAAGATGTTCAAGATCAAGTCTAACTATGAACCTAACTACCAAGCCCAGCACTCAACCATGTCCCTTAAGCTCCATATCTACACAACTTTTAAACATGTCTAGGTATGTCAATTCATCTCCTCCCTAGGCAGCCTGTTTCAATGTCTCATGACCCTTTAAGTGATGAAAAGTTTTTCCGAATGTCTAACTTTATAAACTCCCCCTGATGCAACTTGAGGCAATTTCTTCTTGTAGTATCACTCATTACTGGTGAGAGGAGACCAACACCCACCTTCAATCTATCAGGAAGTTCTAAACTGCAGTAAGATTTTTTCCATTGCACATCATAATGAGAACAGCCTCAACACTGGAGGACTGGGACAGCTACATCAGTCCAATACCTCCAGAGAACCTCTACAAAGTGACCTGAGGTTGAAGGGTATCATCTTATTCTGACTCTAAGGATAAATTTTTATTTTATATTGCTTTAGACTAGAAGCCTGAGTTGATTTGGGGGAGAAGGGGAGGAAAAGGTTGTTTAGAGCTTTTTCTCTCTACAGAAATAGGTATTATGGGCAAGAAAGAACCTCATTTAGTCCTGTATTTGTCATCAAATACCTCCCTATACCTATTAATCCAGCAGATCTGCCCAGTGTCCATGCAGCAAAACACCAATAAAACTAAGAGCAGTAAGTCAGGTAGAGAGGGGTGAGACACTACATTGATGACAGTCAGTTACTTCATCAAATCTTTGAATGCGTGTGCATTTGTTTGACTCACCTGGGACAGGACTCATCACCTGGCACTGCAGTTATCTGCAGTGCAGCCATCAGTGCCAGCATGTGTCATGCATGCTGTCTCCAGAGTCAGGAGGGAACAGGAACTTTTAGACTGTGACTCACCCTGTGCTAATGCTGATATCTAACCCAGTCAAGACGAGTCGGGCCCTACAAGTGCCTATTTTCCTACAAGGGAGCCTAGAGCAGGCAACACTGACACAGAGCAGGCAACATTGACAGATGGCTGCGCTGTTGGCATCTGTGGTGAGATGAGATCCTGCAATTGAGTCAATTAATCTGCCTTAAAATGTGATTGGCTCAGATTTTCCAATTCATACAGGGCAAAATTCAAAGAGGAAAGAAACAAGAAGGAACAGTTTCCTTGCTGATGTGACGTTGTACCCCAGAGCTGAGTCACTCTGTTCTCTCTCCAATAGCTAGGAGACAGATGGGTGGATAACCCACATCACTGTCAGCACACAGGCACATCTGTTAGCTGTCCTGACCATGTCATGAAACGTCCGCTTCTGCTGAAGGTACGTAACGAGAGTAAAATAAAAATCTGAGTCACGAGTGTAATTCAGTCTCCCTTCAGGTCTGTGACATGTGAGGTGGTAATCAGTTGAAGGACTGGAAAGCAGAATCATAGAATCATTATGGTTGGATCAGCCCAATGCCACCATGCCACTAAACCATGTTTCCTAGTCCCACATTCAAATAATACATATTATTTGAATACCTCCAGGAACAGTGACTCCACCACTTCCCTGAACTGCCTGTTCTAATACCTGACCACTCTTTCAGTGCAAATATTTTTCTAATGTCTAATTTAATTCTCCTCTGGCATAACTTGAGGCCATTTCCTCTTGTTCTATCATTAGTGACATGGGAGAAGAAACCAACCCCCACCTCTAGAACCAGCTGTTAGGTAGTTGTAAAGGGCGATAAGCTCTCCCCTCAACCTCTAGAAACAGTACTGAAATGATCAATGCTTGGTATTGGTGAATCACACAATGAATGTTCCCGTATGTAGCGTGTAGATAACACGTGGTTGAGAACTGGGGTGGGGGAGAATATTGTCTATCAGTGCTTGATCTTTCAACAGTGTGTTTTTCAGAAAGGTAAGCTTGTCTCTATTTACAAACCTGCTACTTTTAATCTGATTCTTCCAAAGAGTGTCTGGAAGAACTAAAATGCCTGCTTAAATGCAGTTCACATTTAAACTGCTGCTTTGAAGATGCTTTAAAACAAGGGTATTTCGTTTTCTAATTAGTGGAAAGATGTGAGGTTCTTTAGATGCTTTATCTAAACAGTTCTGTCCCTTTATACATTATATTGATTGGGGTAAAACCCTTTAGATGTTTGAAGTAACTGTATGTCATTCACTCAATCAAGAAGGAGCACTTAAATGACCCTTTATTTGGGAAAGGCTCATCAGAAAAGACTACCACAGAAGCCCAGACATGGTGCCAAGCAGGACTTTTGCCATCAAGCCACCACATTGCCTAGGCAATAAGGACCACTCCAACACTGGGGTTGGTGACATCACTACCTCCTCAGGAAATACTGGAAAACACCAACAAAAAGGAACAGGAAGAGTCACAGACACAGGCAGGGCTGGAATAAGACACAGAAAGAAGTTGTTTCAGTGTTACTTACTCTTGGCCAACTCATGTGGACTGCTAATTCACATCTGAGTTTCCTCTCCCCATTGCAGTCTAACAGGCAGGAGATTTGCACCTTTTAATGACTTTGATCTGACCTGTACCAGCTCTTCTTTCCATGGCTTTCCATGTTTGCCTCTTTTCCAGTAATCTGTAGCTTCACAAATCCTCCAGTACACCATTTGCTTCTTGCTGGAGCCTCAGAGGTCTAAGACACTTCAGTTGATGGATACAGGGAACCATGCAAGCCTGTGGGAACACAAAAAAGATGTTTCAAGGTCATTTTACAGACTTAGCTTGGATCCAGTTTTACTTATTTTAGACCCATGTTAGATAGGGCTTCTTAGATGGGTATAACAAGTGGGCTTGACATTATTCCTATCACATCCTTCACACTGCACCTAAGCTGATAATTTTCCTGGAGCTTGGCAAGGAACATGATTCAGATACAGATGTATACCATTGGTGCAAGTCTAGCTGGGCTTTCTGAGCGATGCCTTAGCTTATTCATGAAGAGAAGTCACTGGGCTACTTCCAGACCCAACCAGACCCTGGAATCTGCAACACTTTATTCATGTGGTGCTTGTGCTAATGAGCCATGTCAGACCCTAGCTATCTCTGCATCTGTGGCACAGATAATCTCCAAACTGGATAATTCAACCACAAATGCCTGAGAGCTTGGTTTAGGTGCAAATGCCCCTGTGATTGCTTCAGCCATATCCCTAAGTACTCTAGAGTGATTTTCATTAGACAAAATTAAGCTGAAATAATCTAATTGAAGGAGTACTCCCTAATTCGTTTCTTCTCTTCTAGTCGGAGTTCTTCCCCTATGACACTGCTGTTAATTGCATTAAACATCAGGTAGCAGTTAATGATTTTAGTGAAGGTTGGATGCAGAAAAAAAATATTAAGTAACTTCTGTAATCATGGAAACCTTACCGGAATGCAGGCTTGCTCTCAAAGGGGTGGTTGCATTGGTCAGACCAAACAGTCTCTATACAGGCAAAAGTAAGCTTGATCCTGTTTGCTAGCAGAATGCAGCCTGTCTTCCGAGTGACTCTTGAAAAGACGAAGCCTAAGCACCCCTTTGCCAAAGCAGTATAGGAGCATAGGACTATCTGCACAAACCATCACTGAAGTTTAAGAAGGAAGAAGGATGCAAGGAAAACAGAAAATGGACAGCTGTGGAATCCTGAGATGAGGCTTTCACCCATAGGTGGAGTAGAAAGCAAAAATCAGCAGGTCTTAGAAAGAGAAAGCAGCTATAAACCAAATCGACACTGAATATTGGTGGCTTTCCTGCTTCTGACTCTCTGTCTGCTGTGTCCTGTGTGCTGGTCTTCAGCCCATTCAGTTGAGACTACATAACTGTTGCAGGACTGTATTTTGAACTGGATTAGGGACCTAATCCGATTAGAAGGAAAAAATCCTGCCAAGATGTGTCAGTTCTGTGATGGGAACGAATGATTGTGAGAATAATTGAAACCAGCATTGCCACTGAACAAGCTGTGTTAGAAAACCACAGCCCCAGCTCCAACGCCAGCCTGGCTAGGCTGCTCTGCATTGTTCTGATTTACAAAACAATCTGCCATTAGAAGAGGGAAGTGGGGAGTCCTCTTTCCTGTTTGGGGTTTTTTTTAATATAAGTTTGTTTTGTTTTAAATAACTGAGTACTGATGTCTTCCAGTCACAATAAATATCGTGGGTCTCTTATTCAATGCTCATATTTGTCATCTTTTGTCACGAAAATTAAAAAGAAAATGACATTAGGAACAAATTCTTTCCTGTGCTGGAACAAGTTGCCCAAGGAAATTGTGTATGTCCCATCCCAGGAAGTGTTCAAGGACAGGTTGGATGAGACTCTGAGTAACCCATACTAGTAAAGGTGTCCCTGCTTGTGCAGAGAGGTTGGAACTACATGATCGTTAAGGTCCCTTCCAACCCTACCCATTCTGTGAGTCTATGATTCAAGATGGAAAACAGTGTTAGAAATGGCTGAGAGCTGAAAGCACCTACCAGCAGCTGCAGAATGCAAAACACTAAGGCAGGTTTTAAGTACAGCAAAACTAAGCTTTACAAACTCACCAGTAGGAAATGCTGTACTTAAAAATATATTAATTACATATGAGTTTTTTGGAAAACTGCATATACATGGCTGCAGTTCAGAGCAGGTGTGCATCCACCCATGGCACAAGGGCTCAGGCTCCTGCCAGTGAGGCTTTCAGGGCAAAGCACATTTCACGTGTTCTCATGCTCCCAACCAGGAGCATAACAGAGTGGACTTGTTCCCATTCTTTCTGAGATTTTTCTTCTCAGTCGTAACAGCACATGGAATTTTCCAGCTACATCAATACCACTATGTTTAACAGCACCAAAAGCATCCCTCAGCATTCCCCATCCTCTGCATCATGAAACTTTTTGCATGGGTCTCAGCATATTTTGATCTGTGCCACTTAGCTCTCTCCTGCAGTTTGTGGGTAGGGTTCAGGAGCAACACGGGCCAGAGCCTGCTCCCAGCACCAGTTTCCAGTGTGGCCACCCTATTTGGGAGAGTAAGACAGTTTACTCCTACGGATGCAGTCCGCTCCTTGCCAACTGTTCTCAGTGCCAGAGAATGGCCCCAGGCACATTTAATTTGCTAGTATAGACACAACTTCAGTTTCTTAGTGCTCTAGGTCCTCTCTCACTTGCTTGTGAGCTGACAGATAATTTAGGCTGCAGTTTATGGACTTAGCAGAATCCATAATTTTATTTTCCTAAAATGAGTCCAATTCAGGTACCCTGAGGCTTTACAGCCACCCCTTGTTGAGCTGGATGAGCATCCAAGTTGAATGATTAGGTCAGGCAAGGGGAAAGTCCTCTGCTTGCAAATGCTCCTTCTTTCCTTGCCCTGAAAGTCCACAGGTTTACCTGAGCTGGCACTTCGTGAGAGAAAACAAGCATTGCTCGGCAACTCAAAGCACAGTAGCAAGAAATGAGCTTACTTTGCTAACAGGCAGTTGCCCTAATGAAACTGTCATTTGAAGAGGAGACGCAGGTATCAGCCTCTGACGTCCTCTAATTTTCTGGCTTCTGGGCTCTGCCTGCATTTTGCCCTCAAGTCCCCAACAGGACTGCTGTGCACAACAGTTAGACCAGCTGCACGTTGGAGAGGCAGGCAAACATTAATGCCCAATTTAACATGCAGCTCATGTGCCTTTAAATAGCAGGGAGAGCAGAGCCAAGCCATAAACTGCAGCAACCTCGGGACATACGTGCAGAGCCCCCTCCTCCCCTGAGCCCTCCCAGCCTGGAGCTGTGAGTGGACACAAGCTGTGCAGAGGAGCCAGGGATTGGTGCAGCCGCCTGTCATGTCACGGTCACCCCACTGACGTCTCGTCCGTGATGGTGACTAGGTCCTGTTTGTAGCCAATGTAATTATAAAATGCAGAATCAACAACTGTTAACAATTTCGGATAGATGTCATTTAATGCTCCGAGATTACCGCACTTAGATGCGATTTTGCTTCGCATGAGCCACGCACATAATGTGAGGAGCCTGCGAGCTTCTGCTAGAGTCGTTCTGGACAAAGGAAAGATTGACACTGCCTTCCTCAGACTCTATTAAACGCTTCAGCAACTTTGGCATGACTTTCTAATCTGCCATTGCTCTTGGAATTCCACTTGTGAGACAGGAATCTGTCTGAGAGCAGCGGTGCAAAGTCCATTCTTCTCTGGGGGCGGGTGTCCATCTGTCTTAAAGAAGGAGAGAGCTCAAAATCCCTGATCGTCTCGAAGGGTTTGCTTAGTCTGTTGAAGAGACTATGCCTAATATTACACTTGCAGTGCCGTTTTATCCATAAACCACGAAGACAGTATGAAATGTGGCTGGTTTAAGGTCTAAGAAGTGGTCTCACAAACCTGGAAACTCAGAGTCCATCACAGAGTTCTCTTGTGCTACTGGGACAGCTGCCAAGCAAGGCGTACAGATTGCTGTTGGTGAGTCTTGGAATGATGAGAGAAAGACTGTGACGGCTTCTTGCAGTCTGGGTGATTGCAGTCACCCAGAGCACCCAGAGTGGTCTGTCAGCATGGTAGCCAGTTTCTAAGTGGACTATGCTAGATCTCAGAGACAGATCCCGAACACACATTTTAGTAGACATTTCCAGCCCTGTACATCAGTTGAAGAAAAGGTTTCCTTACAAGGGATTATAGCTTTAAAGCTCATGTGCCCTCTGCCCAGATGCAAAATAGCTGCTGCTTTTTCAGCCTTCCACATTTCCACAGCCTGACTAGGAATGCAAATACTTGTAAATGAAATTGCCAGCTATTCTTTAATTCCTAAGGAACTCAGCAAAAAATAGCCCCAAGTCCAGCAACCTTTTGTGATGTGGTCACAATGAGCTCTTTGTTAATTTTTAGTACTAAAGCCAAGGCATATCTAACCCACTAATGTGATGAAGCTGGTTATGAGCTTGACTATGATAGTATCTGTTAAGCCATACCTCTGTGCTCCTGAGCAGCTGCTTCAATCAGACGATTTGGATTCACTGGCAGCAGCTTGTTGGTCTGTTGGGTCACAGCACATAAAAAGCAAAGGAATTTCCACATTCCATTTTCTGTTGAAAAGTCAACACATGCTATGGTCTTACTGACTTCTGTAGCAATTCAAAGGTTTAGTACTATTCGTAAACTGTTTGTAGTAGCATTTGCTTTGGGTGGCATGGGGTACCTGTTCACCAGGAGCCTGTTGCAAGGGCACTGCTCTCCACTATGCTCTCCAAAAGGCTTCCAAGCCAATTTTGACCTGCACTAGCTGGGATCAATATGGTAATTTTCCTGATGGTGTCCTGACAAGATTCTCAGACCTTGCATTGAGGTTTTCTGCAAAGGGCAGATCCCAGACTAAGATCAAGTGTCTACCACTGACAAATAATGACAACAATGATTCTGACTATAAGTAAAAAAGCCACGACCTAATCACACCACGAAGAAAGTCATCATTATCCTGTGACGTGAGGCAAAGATCAGGTATGTAGAGGGCTTTCTGGCTTATGCAAGCTTTTTTTGTTGTTTGGCCTTATTAGTCCTCCAAAAGTACCTGTAGAATCTGTTCTTGAGCATTATCAGTAGTTTTCATAACTCTTGCTGTTTAATGTCTACTAAAATTGCTTAGGTAAGTTGTAGTGGCTTAAAGTTGGTATCCAGGGGTGAGAATTCCACACTTGGTAATTTACAGATGTCATCCAGTAATATCACATGTCTTATTCACATAGGTATAAAGTTGCATAAACGACATTGCTTAAGCAGAGTCTCTGAAATCCTATTTAACATGTAAAACAGAGCAGAACTTCTGACAGTAGCTCACAGAAACAAGAGAAAAAAAGACATTTGATGACGAGTGTACAGTGTGGCTCTCTGCAATAACACCACCAGCAGCATTTTACACATTTCAAGTTGTCTTACATTTCGAGCAAGATTAACCTCTTCACTCTTCACTGCGTGGTGTAGCAGTGGGTTTAATGATACGGTCACATCAGCTGTTAAAATGATTACTTTTTGGCCTAGCAGCGCTCACCCAAGGTCAATTGCTCAGTCATACAGCATCACGGGATGGTGCAGTGTGTGCCGTCCCCGTAGATTAGGGTTCTGTCTGGAAGGACTGCCGCTCCTGTTCAGTGTCTGTATTGATTATTTGAACAGAGGGATCCACTGAACCCTCGGTACGTTTGCAGACGACGCTAACTTGGCTGAGAGTGTTCATCTGCTTGAGGGTAGAGAGGCTCTACAGAGGGCTCTAGACAGGCTGGATCAATAGGACGAGGCCCAGTGCCAGGCCCTGTGCATGGGTCACACCAACCCAGTGCCACGTTACAGGCCTGAGGCAGCGTGGCTGGAACGCTGCTCAACAGAAAGAGACCTGGGGATACTGAGTGACAGTTGGCTAAATATGAGCCAGCAGTGAGCTCAGGTGGCCAAGAAGGCCAGTGGCATCCCAGCTTGTATCAGAAATAGAGCAGCCAGCACTACTACTGGTATTTGGCACTGGTGAGGCCTCACCTTCAGAACTGTGTTCAGTTTTGGGCACCTCAATAAAAAAGAACATTTGAGGTGCTAGAGTGGGTTCACAGAAAGGCAACAAGGTTAGTGAAGGGTCTGGAGAACAAGACTTAAGAGAATTGGCCGAGGGATCCGGGACTATTTAGTCTGAAGAAGACGGATGGGATACCCTGACAGGAGGTGGTAGAGAGGTGGTTGTCGGTCTCTTCTCACAAGTAACAAGCGACAGTACAAGAGGAAATGGCCTCAAGTAGTGCCAGGGGAAATTCAGGTTAGACATTAGGAGAAACTTCTTTATTGAAAGACTCATCAGGCATTGGAACAGGCTGCTCATGGAGGGGGTTGAATCAAGGTCCCTTGATATGTTTAGAAGTTGTGTAGATACGGAGCTTAGGGACATGGTTTAGTGGTAGGCTTGGTACAGTTAGGTTAATGGTTGGATTTGATCTGTAAGGTCTTTTCCAACAAAAATTATTCTATGATTCTATGACTTTGAATCCTTTTCCAATCATGTAGACTAGACCTGGAGACCCAGCAGAAGAACATCGACAGATACGACTGTGTATATGTCAGTACTTTCCAAAGGAAGGAAGAAGCAGTGAATCACTGTAAGCACAGAAAGCTGAAAGGAAAGACACGTTATGCCAATGTGGATCATGCACTACTTCTATTATTTCTAAAGATGTCTTTGATGTGTCTGCCAGTGTAGGCAAAGGTACATGCCCCTGCAATGTCTTGTACTGCTGAGCAACAAATATCTGGCGCAAAGACTGGATTCCCAGGAGCATTTGGTGCTCTCAGTTTGCTGGGGATATCTATTCATCAGCAGATGAGATACCACAAAAGACAAACAGCTTACTCAGAACAGCAAAACAATAAGGTCTTATAATCAACAGATTGAAAAACAAAGGCTATGAAAATAAATATGTCCTTACGTGGCACTGCTGTTCTAGAAGGAGCAACTGCAAGCAATGTTGTCACAGTTACTTACCCAGGCAGTATATCTCAAAGCGATTGTGACACTGTGGCACAGAGCTCAGATGGGCAAGGACTTCTAGTGAGAATATAGTCTAACATAACATTTTCACTACACTGTGGATCAAGGAGGAGCAATAGGTTTATCAAGCAATGTTTAGCAAATGAATGGTCAGTTGGAGATCTGCATCAGATATTAATAAAATTATGAGATAAAGAGTAATGAATATTTGAGGTGCATTCAATTACCAGTAAAGAAGGTAGAATATCCTGATGATACTGAACAACAGACTTAGTTGCCAGAAGAGAAGATGTTGACTTCAGAAATGACTTTGCAGGATGTGAAGGACTCAAGAAGTGACCTTGCAGATTAGCAGGTGGATCAAATTAAATATGATAGGATTAGTTAGGAGGAAATGACCTCTGCCTTATGTCCCAGCACATATGAGAGGTTTAAAGCTCCATCATGTGCTGAACTATGTTTTTTATAGAAACCAGGCATATGTTCTTCCCACTTTGTCAATGCAATGGTTATAGTCATGCTGTCTGCTGTAGGCAGCCTGGAGTTTGCTCTCATGACCGGCTTTCCCTACTTTACTATTTCAAGCCTGTCAATGGATGCTTTGGACATCTCAATTACAGCATAAGCAAGTATGGTGGGTTGACCTTGGCTGGACACCAGGTGCCCATCTAAGTAATTCTATCACTCCCCTCCTTAGCTGGATAGAGAGGAGAAAAAGTAAGAAGGCTCATGGGTTGAGTTAAGGACAGGGAGATCACTCACCATTTACTGTCATGGGCAAAACAGACTTGACTTGAGGAAATTAATTTATTACCAAACAAATCAGAGTAGGATAATGACAAACTCAAATCTTAAAACACCTTCTCACCAGCTCTCCCTTCTTCCCAGGGTCTACTTCACTCCTGGTTTCTCTACTTCCTCCCCACCAAGAGTCATAGGGGAATGGAGAATAGGGGTTGCAGTCAGCTCAGCACACATTGTCTCTTCTGCTCCTTCCTCCTCATACTCTTCCTCTGCTTAAGTGTGAGGTCCCTTCCATGAGAGATACTCCTTCACATACTTATCCAACACACTTCCTTCTCATGTGCTGCAGTTCTTCACAAACTGCTCTGGTGTGTAGTATTCTTCACAGAGTAACCCAGTAGAGTCCATTTTCAACAGAGAGCTTTTCTTAACTCATCAAATATTTGCATTGGACAATAGAGCGTTCATCATACAGGAATACATTCACGGAGCAGTAATAGCGATACCAAGAAGTTTTGCATGTTCCAACGTGTCTGTTTACCTGTCTGTTTTCAAAAATAAATGCCTACTACAGGTGTGTGCATGCTGAGGTATTTGTCCCTTCACTTCCTAAGGTGATATATGATCTAATGTATGGTTTTCTAGAGCTACATTGAAGATCACAGACAGTTATTGGGGAACACATCATTCAAATCTCTTTCACAACCCAATAAATGTATATGTAAAGATAAGAAGAAATGAAGGAAAGAGGAACACATGGTGGCAGGAAGATAGAAGAAAGGAATTTTCTCATTTTGTTTTGAATCCAAAAGTACATCCTTCACTGAAGGATTTTAATAACAGCAGAGAAAAAGGCGTATCTAAGCAAAGAAGAAAGAGCACTTAACTCTCTTAGTACAGAAGTCACGACTCAATTATTGTTTTCATTCCTCCCATAAAACTTAGTGGTTTAGGATATTTTTTGTCTTTTTGATACGTTTGACCTTGAGGAGTTAACGTCCTTGACATGAGAAAAAGAGAGGACAGGTTGCAGCTGTTTCATCTCAGGTTTTGCTGTCAGTGGCTCACCCCAATGGCAGTACTGTGGACATTTGGGGGTAGTTCCTTTCAGGAGGACAGAGGGCTTGTTTCAAACCAGATGAGTTCCCAGATGTAGTTTGTTGCCTGTCCAGAAAACTTTGAGCGCTGACAAAAAAGAATTATCAGAGGAGGAAAGGTTGCATGTATCTGGAGAGAGTGGGCCTTGATCTGCACCAGCAATTGAAGAGAGTAGGTTGATGTTAAGGCACTGGAGTCACCATCATTAAAGCTTTCTGTTTTCATTATAAATCTGCTCTGCCACTGAATTTCAGCACACAGGAGCCATTATTTACAAGTCTAGTTCCATTCAGCTTCAGAGTTAAACCACAGGTCTGGACTGAGTGTCAATGTGACAAATTTAAGTCATCCTGAGTTCAGTGTGTACTTGCACTTCACCTTTCAGATATCTGGTTTTTTCACTAACATGATAGCTAGTCTATGCAACACCATGGCCTCCCCAGGAGGAAAGACTGACACCTACATTCCCCTTTCCAGCTTCTTGGGTCTCCACTCTGCACTTTGAGCCAAGAAAGTGGTCAAATTTATCACAGCAGGACTTGCCCAGAAGTGATAAGCTTGGCAGGAGGCTGTAACAGATGTGGCCTATTATTACCATCTTTTCCTCTTTGCCATGTATCTGGGAACCCACTGGTATAGGTTGGCTTGTAGCCATTCTGTTTATTCAACTGTCCCCTTTTTGGACATGGGCAGGAACTCAGCCATAGCTTTATGCACTTGATGTTGTACTGTAGCCCCATCCTCATTTACTTTTACAGACTTATGAATTACAATTTACATGTATAATGCACAGTTAAGTACAGTTTAAACTAAGCACACAAAAATCAAGATCAGATTATCAAATCAGGCTGCGTGAGATTAACAGCTATTATAAAATAAATGGAATATGTAGATAACTTTTACCATTTCAGTGGCTCATTTACAGAGCCATTAATTCTCTGGGATGCGGTGAACATATCAATGGAGACAAAGCTGCTCATACAAAAAATCCAGTCCCATCTTTTATCTTACTTTTCATCAGGCTGCTGCCCAAGCACACCAGAAGCTGAGATTTCCTATGTTTTAGTGACAATCTGGGATTTTATACCTTTATGACTTGTCTCTTGTTTACCTGTGTACAAGCTTTTAGTAATTTTGCTAGGAAAAAACAGACCACAGAAGATTCTGAATTTTATTAGCAATGTTTGTTTTGCTATAGTGCCTAGGTCTGTCTTTTCCATCCCTTAAGCAGAACAACAGCAAAATTAGTAGAGGATGTTGCAATATCCCATCCTGAGTAGGACTTCAGGACGACTTTGTAGTCAGCTCTTTTCCATGAATACCCCTTAGGCTGCTGCTCAGAGCACTGTCTGGGGAAGCAGGAGTCAGGTCACACATGCAGAAATAGGGAATATATGTGAGTCTTCTACTGCCCGGATATCTCTGACTTGGATCAGTCATGGAGTGTTGCTTAACTTGTGGATATCTTCTCTCTGATAGGCTTCAGGATCCAGCATCCAGCCAAAACTACTTGGCACATTTTTCTCAGATATACAAATATTTTGGGAATAACTAAAAGAACATTTGGGGACAATTTGTTATTTGCAATAAAAATAAAGAATAGCCATTTATGCAGCTCCATCTGTATGCGTCCTGTGTTTTGCATGCCGTGCTTCATGATGCATCTGTGAGGAAGCAAGGACATTTACTAGAAACAAAGTTAGATCATAGATTCATAGAATCATAAGGGATTGGAAGGGACCTCGAAAGATCATCTAGTCCAATCCCCCTGCCACAGCAGGATCACCCAGACCAAGTCACAC
>JAOXOE010028371.1:0-16288 GCA_028565055.1 Phoeniculus purpureus | reverse complement strand
TCACTGTGAAGAAGTTCCTTCTGATATTTATATGGAACCTCCTATGTTCCAGCTTACACCCATTGCCCCTTGTCCTAACACCAGATGACATTGAGAACAGTCTGGCTCCATCCTCCTGACACCCACCCTTCCAATACTTATGGACATTAGTGAGGTCACCCCTCAGTCTCCTTAGTAGAAGTGCCCATCTGTGTAACAGAAGCTGCAGGCACCAGCTGAGTGGCCGTATGACCCCATGAGGATGGGAGAAAGAATGTGCATTGCTCATGTACTCATGTAGTTCGTCAACTTCATTTTTTAAAAAAATTGACTGTAAAGGCTGCACTAAAAATATAATTTTCATTAGAAAACTAAAGGTGAGAATGTATCATATCACCTACCTATATATTGGAATTTTATGGGATATAACTTTATAAAATGCACAGTGTGAAGAATTAGCTAATATATGCCTAGTAGTTAGAATGAGGAGGGAGTGGCAAACCAAAGATAACCATGCTTTCTTCACTCCGCTATGAGTGTGCAAGTCCAGATCAGTCCTAATCTAGTTTCCATTCCTGTATATTCCAAAATGAATTAATCCCTATATGGTGTAGAACAACCAGTCTTCAGTATTCTGGTTTTTTACCTAAAGTATGCATGAGTTTATGCTCAATCACTTTATTTCTTTCTACCACTAAGGTAGAATTTTCAAGTTTCTGAGATTATTGAAAACTCCATTACATTAACAATATATTTTCACTCAAACCAGAAGACCAGTCTGAAGTTATAAAATTGCCAAGAAAGCAGAAAACATATCTTGTGAGTAGATATCAATAATACAACAGCCTTAATTCTAGACTACTAGTGAACCATCATTAGATGTAACTTGGAATACCCTGTGGCAGGCCCTAATTCAACTGCCCTTTGACATTAACATTAGAAGACTCTTCATTGTAAAGAAAAAAATAATTCTTTATGCAATGGAAGTGATTGACCTTGAACTTTCAAAGTCAAGATTATTGGAAGGTGGTGTGTGTGTGTATGTGTGTGTAAGGATTCTATAATCTCCAAGATGTTTTAAAATTGGTGCATTGAGGAGGAAAAATAACCCAACCCACAATAAATACATCTTTCTCCTTAGTTTGTTCCTGCAAAGCTTTCCTGCATATTTTGCTGTAAAGTCTTTTCTCTTTTAAGTGTTCAAAGCAGTATGTGATCCAGTCAGGTAAGCAAAGCAACTGCAACACAAATGGCCTGTTTAGTGATTATGTTCATTGACGATAATGATGCAGAGATTCCAAGAGCTTCGGAGAAAAACAAGTAAATAGAAAGCAAAACCAGCCTAATTGTATTTATGATAGTGTGTGGGGTGTGTTATTAGGACTAAGATATTTATGGCAGGGGGCTTTTTGTTCTAAATTTTCTACTTATAAGGGCTGACTTGCTGTTATGAGAGTTTGAGAGCTATATCAGTTGTGATTGTTAAAATTGTTGTTGTGAACCAAGAAAACTTTACTTGCATACTACTAAAATCATTTTCAGCTTATGTAATTACATTAATATCATTAATTCAGAGCAGAATAATATAACGGAAAGGGCTAAACATGGCTAGAATAAGCTTACCTCTAAGCATACTTGCTCCTGGGTCAGACAAATTAAATATACTATTCCTGAAAAAATAAAATAATAAACTACCAGTAATAATAATGTAGCACGGACTGCTTCTGTATGGAACCAGCAAAAATTTTGGGTTTATGTGTCTATTCTGACAAAATAGCCAAAGCATATATTTTCATCAAAATAATTATTATCTGGCTTCTCCGTGTATTCTCTCTGTGTCATCTTTTATTCCCTGTATACCTTGATACAATTAAGAGAGGATTTAGGAAGGTGCTGATTAATAAAGTACATTAATTTTCCCATGGACTCATATTAAAACATACAAAAAAGCTTTTCTAATGCTAGGCATGTCAGCCATGAGGCCATCCCAGGGAGGCACCCACCTGCTGGGCTTGCATGAGATCCTCCTTCTTCCACTTTTTCATGCCTCAGCCTAAGCCAGTCTTCTTGAGAAGTCTTGGCAGTCAGGTGAAGTCCCTAGTTACAGGAAGAATGGACACATCACATCCATTTTTAAAAAGGGTAGAAAGGATGACCTTTGGAACTACTGACCTCTCAATCTTATCACTGTGCCTGGGAAGATCATGGAGCACATTCTTCTAGAAGGTCTGATAAGGCACAAGAAGGACAGGGAGATGATCAAAGACAGCCAGCATGGCTTCACTAAGGGAAAATCCTGTCTGACGAGTCTAGTGCCATGATGAATCTGGTAGCATGACAGAGCAACTACTTCAGTGGACAAGGTATGATTTATGGATGTAATCTATCTGGACTTCTGCAAGGTTTTGTCATTGTCTTCCACAACATCCTACTTGACAAGTTGGAGAGCTATGGATTTGATGGGTGGATGGTAAAATACAGAGGGTAGTGATCACTGGCTCAACGTTCAGATGGAGTGTAGTGACAAGTGCTGTCCTTCAGAGTTCCATACTGGGACCTGTACAGTCTAATGTTTTTATCAGTGATAGAGATAGTGGAATCAAGTGCACCCTCAGCAAGTTTGCAGATGACACCAAGCTGAGTGGTGCTGTTGGTAAGCTGGAGGATGTCATCTAGAAGGACCTGGACAAGCTGGAGAGGTGGGCCCAGGTGAACCTCATGATGTTCAAACATACCAAGTGCAAGGGTACTGCATCTGGGCTGTAACAATCCTCATTATCAATACAGACTGGGCAAGGAGGTGACAGAAAGCACCACTGAGGAAAAGGATGAGGAGGTGCTGGTGGACAAGAAGCTGGAGATGAGTAGACAGTGAGTGCCCAGAAGGCCAACTGCATCCTGGGCTGTATAAAAAAGAAGTGTGGCCAGCGGATCAAGAGAAATGATTCTGCCCCTCTGGAGTACTGCATCCATCTCTGGAGCCCTCAATACAAGAAAGACATGGGCATGATGGAGCAGGTTCAGAGGATGGTCACAAAAGGCTGGAACACCTCTCCTATTAGGACAGGCTAAGGGAGCTGAGGTTGTTCAGCCTGGAGAAGAGAAGGCTCTGAGGGGACCAGATAGCAACCTTCCAGTACCTGAAGGAGGCCCACAAGAAGCTGGAGAGGGACTGTTTACAAAGGCCTGGAGTGATAGGATGAGGGGCAATGGCTTCAAATTAGAGAAGGGTAAACCTAAATTGCATGTTAGAAAGAAGTTCTTTAGCATGAGAGTGATTGAACACAAGAACAGATTGCCCAGGACTAGCTGAGGCCCCATCCCTGGAGATACTCTAAGTCTCTGGGCAACCTGATCTAGTTGAGGATGTCCCTGCTCACTACATGGGGGGGTTTGACTAGATGGCCTTTGGATGCTCCTTCCAACCCAGGAGATTCTGTCATTCTCAGTACTTCATACTGATTTGCTCAAGCACAATAAATCAGCTTTTGGGTCTTTGTCTGGAACCACCTTCGAACTGTACTGCCTCCAAGCAAAGCCCTCAGCTCTACAAACTCCCCTTTTCTCTAAATTGTGGAGAAAGTGCTCCATCTCTTACCATTACCCTCATGCTGGTTTGCAGTTCCACTCACTGTATAAACCAGACTTCTACAATGTGACATTTAAAATGGAAGGGAAATCAAAAATTCTGTTCATGCAGGTATTGATCAGGAGACTTACCACATCACCACAGCGTATATCATGGACATGGCTTACCTCTCTTTGGATCAGGGTTTAAAACCAAATTTTTAAAACGTCTAATCATTTTAAGGGCGTTTTGCTTTGGTCCTGATGTAGTCTTAGTTGCAGTAGTTCACTGAAATGCAACTGATGTGAGGGCTTGTTGTTTGTAATAAACCAAAGGGTATTCCAAGGTACTTGCCACTTTATGTGGTGACCCAGAGAGGGTGACCCAGAGGTAGTACTCAGTGTGCCATTCAGATTTTTATCTTGAAATAATATTTTCTTAAATTACTGCCAGCAAGCCTTAGCCAAGATAAGCCTAGCTGAAATTATTATTCATATATGGACTTGTGCCTTGTATCCAAAATCAGTAAGTTACATTTCTGTATCACAAGATGCCTACTTTCAAATTTCTCACTTTGCTAATTGGGGCTTATTCTTCTTATAATGAGTCAAATAGAAGAATCACCAAAAGTGGAACAGTGTAAAGGTGACTCATCCTACCTGAGGTCTCCACATGTGCTTGGTAAGCTTTTGAATTTTATAGTGCCAATAATGAAATAAATACATCTGAATTCATGGGAGACTAAGAGACCAATCCACTCTGTGCTCAAGTGCCTGGAAAAACTGCTGCTGGCACTGGCATTTCGCTATGATGGTTGGGAAAAATGTCTTTCTACAAGCTGCAGATCTTTGGTATATCTAGGAATGTGGCCTTTACCTATCCTAGTAAATGTAAATTGCTGGGGTGATCCCAGACACCAGGATGTATTTGTCATTGACAGTAAAATGTTAGTTTATATTTGTCAGATGCAAGGGAAGGCAATAATAATACCCAACACAAGAGATGAACCCTTACATGACTTGCCTACTACTAAACAAAATCTGCAAATATTTGACAAGTCCGTTAGGCTGGTTAGTTGTGATGATCTGGAGAAGTCACAAAGGTTTCCTTGTATTCATGCAGTGAAACAAGAAGTACACACTTCTAGAAGGAGCATTTACACATGTGAATATGACATTTAGTTTTAGTGAATACCCTACAAGTGATAGAGGAGCTTGTTTTCTGCGAATGCTTATGCCAGTAAAAAGCAATCATTCAAATGTCTGTAGAAAGCAAACACAAGAGGGGATTGTGATTATCACATAGCCAACACAAAATGCAACCTCATTTTTAAAGGGGGGAAACTAATTAACAATATACTGTTGGTAGAGCAGATATGTTACACTAAAGATATAATGACAATCCCAGTGGCAGATATTTGCATATTATTTATCCATCTCCCTTATGCTCTCAGGTACCTTTTTTTAAGATGAAAAATAGTTGTCAGGCAGTAACAAACTAGACCAATGACAGTAGCAACAGATATCCAATAGTTGTCCACAAAACTGATTTTATTCCACCAATGTCCTCAGGGTTGCTTTAGGAGACAATTTCTCACTTGGCAATATACTTCTTCTATGACAAAAGCTAAAAGGAGTTGCCTCATAAAAGCTTTTGTGGAGGTCTTAAAATAAGTTGAAGACCAAGGAAACCTTCCATAACTGGATCTAATACATTTATAACCATTTAAACTATTAGGTGCAAAATGACTGTAATACAGTTTAGAAGCTGGCACCTGTTTTCATAAAACAATAACACACTGAACAAGATTAGAAATTTCTCCCTGCCTGTCCTATGTATTCTTCAAAGTGATTGATCCAAAATGGGCAATGCCCATTGTTGTCTTCCGTTTACGCAGACTGGATTCTCACTCAGACAGTTACATCTAACACCTAACAGCTAGTGTGTTTTGTCCGTGATGGAAATGGTGAAAACCACAGCGTATGCCATTATACACTAACTGCATAAGAAGAGATTAGGAAGACAGCAATACCACAGTCAGCTGTGCCTGAGTTTTATCTAGAGATTCATTAAAACTGGTTTGGTCAGTGTAACTTCCCTCCACATTGTATTAAAAGCATGTGATTGTCATGTATGTTCAGATCAGTCAGAGAATAAGGGTCTGATACTAGCAGGTACCAGTACTATAACATTTTAAAAATCTGTTTTAGACAGAAGTGTATGCACCTTGATTTACAGAGGTATTTGGTGTGCCATCATTCCATTTTGGTGGGAATTAAGTACCTGACTTGTTTAGGCATTAAGGCAAATCTTAATAAACACCCATCTTAAAAACTTGAGGCAGGTAAATACTACTGTGTGCTTGACTTACATCATCTAAAAGAGGTTACTGAGGCTTTAACTCAACTCTGACAGTATGTTAAAGATAGATCTTAGCCTGCATACGACTGCAAAATAATTAGTTAGGAATTATAAGCTAACACAGGCTCTTATGTTAAATTTTTACCTCCAGGGGTTCTTGGATGGTAAAAGAATTTTGCCACCTTCAGTAGTGGTGGCAAAACCATACTTCACTTTCTAAAAACCACAAAATCTTTTTCAGCCACACCGGTGATTGTTTTGAGTGTAACTCTATTTGACTATAAAGCATGTGGTTACATAAGCCTCAGTATGTTATCCTTATTTGAGGATTTCTTGTTAACGACTGTAGTGCAGACCACCCAGCTGCGTAAACAAAACGTGCAGATCTGAAAATATTCCTGTGTATAGTGAAATGGACCACAAGAGAATACCACTTCCCTTGCACTCACTCAGGGATGTACAGTGAGTCCCTCATTCCCCCAGTAAAGAGAATTCTTAAGGATGGAATGAGAAAGAAAGAAAACTAAAAAAGTAGATGCAGTGTGCACATGGCATAAGCAGTTTACTAGAGCATTTAAGTACAGTGTCATGCAGGCTGTTAAAGAAAATCTGGTAGTCTGGTGATAATGTGTATATTCATCCAGTATAAATGACTAAGTTCAAAAAAACTGTACAATGAATCATGGTTGCAAGACCAGACTTGCTTTGATTAACTACACTGGTATAATGAAATCCAAGAGAGCAATCACTGAAACATTTAGCTCCAAATGTAAATCTTCTTGAACTCTGAAAAAAGCATGTTAGGCAACGAGAGGTGGTATATAATAGAGCCATATTTAATACAATGCAAGTGGAAGCAGTTGTACAGAAAAGGGAATGTTAGAAAGTTGTTATGCTGTTATGTGTTTGGCAAGAATGAGTCATTCTGAATGTGTCCGTCATGATAATACAACATATTTTTAATCTCAAGGTCAATAGAAGCAGTTCCTATAGTGGTACAATAGTTATGCCAAATATGAAAGCAAATGTTTATACAGTACCATAGTGTGTCTTGGAGAATTAATCTCAGCTTTAAGTTGAAGGACATAGACTGATCAAGGTAAAAGAATTTTATTAAGAATGAACGGATAAAACCCGTGACACTTTCCTTTCAGCAGGAGTGTTTGCTAAACTCCCGTATCTCAGTCATATCCTGACAGTATAGATGAATGTTGTCTTTTCTACCAAGATGCAAAACTGACTCAGTCTAGGGGAAACCCAGGATCTACTGTTAAACTAGGCAGCATGGATGTTTCCTCAGACAGCTACCAGTCATGCTTCTGAACACAGAGGTATGTATTTTTTTCTAGGAAGCAGGTCTGGCCAATTGTCATTAATGCCAATAGAAGACTACTTGCAACAGAGGAAACCTGGTCCTGAGGAATTCTTCCCAATACATACTTCAATTCCAACATCATAGGTTTTCCTTATGTCATGATTTCTCTGCTCCTCTTTTATCCCTGCTGTTGACTACAGTCCTAGGGGACATTTTTTTCAGTAGTCAGTGGAAATGTTACAAATACACAATACATGGACAAAAACCTTATCCAAGGTAAGCAACTCTTGACTTTGAGTGGTTCAAACAACACAAACAGAATAAAAATCCTTCCTTTCCACTGTTTCTTGCCCAGAAAATTTACTAGGAATTGGACAGACAGCAAAAAATGTGGTAAGTCTGTCATGGCAAGGACAGCTAAGGTTGAGGACAACACTACTGCTGTTGAAGAGTTATCCACAAAGTTGTGTGTGGTAGGGGTAGGGACACTGCAGGACAGGCCACTGAAATGCAGAAGCGGTGAAGCATCCCATATTAAGTGAGGGAAAGGATATATAAAGAGATTTTATATTACTACTATGGACAAAGGTTAGATTTGGACCTCAGCTTTCAAGATATCAGCTGTAAATACAATACAGCAGAGAGAGGACAGTCTTGGAGGTTCCTGGAGCGTGTGGAAGATAACTTCCTAACACAACTGTTGTGGGAGCCAACCAAGGAAAGTGCCCTCCTAGACCTGCTTCTTGTGAACAAAGAACCTGTAAGGGAAGTCAAGGTTGGAGGCTGCCTAGGGCATAGTGATCATGATACAGTAAGAGTTGTCAGCCCTTGAGGAAGTAAGGAGGGGGTTCAGTAAGACTGCCATCTTGGCCTTCCAGAGGGCCTTGGACTTAGGTATTTAAATTAATGTTGATATTAAAAATGCATACACAAACCAGTAATACATAACATTAGCTACTGCAAACATCCATACAGTAGTAAACCTCAGTGGTTCAGACTGCTTTCATGGAATGTTGGAGAGCTCATTGTAAAAAAGGGCTCATAGCTAGCACATGAATTCTTCAAAATTACTTCATTAGAAAAAGGAAATCCTGAACAAAAATTACCCCTTTACTGTCAAAGCTGTTTTGAAGACTGTAAGTGAGTCAATCAATTTGAAGGTAGATGTGCATACTAACTTGTCAGATTCGATAGCCTTGATGTAACATCATCAAGAGGCCTCACACGCTGAGCAGAGTATCAGTTGGAACAGAGTGGAAATTGCTAACACTTTACAGTGCTTAGGAGGAGATGAAACTCTCCTGGAAAAGAAAGGAAATTTATTAGGATTATTGTTTTCTTAACACTGAATCACCTTCGTACAATGAAATACCGTAACGGTCTCAAGGAACAAAGAGTATAGTTTAACTTGCTTGCAAATCACGGTCAACTTCCAAGCACCAGTGTCCACAAATAGCAACGGAAATCTGTATTCCAACACCAACATAATTATCCTCATCAAAACCGCTCATTCACCATTGCAATCAAGTAGTTTTAAAAAAAACATCTCAGTCAGTGGAAAACACAGCACTTAGTGCTGCTCAAATATTTTTATTATGCATCTAAGCCTCTCCTTGGGTTTTTCTCCTCATCAGTTCTCCTAGTAAATAGGGAGTTTGAGACCAAAGAAAACTAAACAGCTCTCTGATTTCCTCATCTCTCTTCCCAAGACTCTGAAGAGAATTGTACAGTTTTGTCATTTAAAAGGAGAAAAATTAACTCCATTTGAAAACATACTTTCCTTAAAGAATTTTTTGAAAATGACACTGGCTACAAAATGATCTGCAGCTACATGCAAAATTCAACTCCATCACTGATTGCAACATGAAATGGAAAACTAAAGATTTGTGTGACATTTTGAGGGCCAGTTATTCCATGTCATATGGAATCTGTAGCTTTATAGAGTATACAATCTGAAACTCTACTCACAAGACACAAGTTTCCTTGACCCCTCAAAACCATCTTCTGGCTTGTGAGAGCGCTGTATGCATGTGGAACCTCACCGTGAGCAAGGAAATAGTCTGAGAACTATTTAGATAAATAATATCTAAATAAATAAATAAATAAATATTTAGCGTTTAGATAAAAAGGCAATCAAGGAATCCTCCTTACACAGGCTGAGTGACATCCGCTCAATAAAATATCTGAGTGTGTGTATAAATAAGAGATTAAAGCACAGGTCTAAGTGCCCTGCATAATTAGGAAATACTACAAATGAGAACCCTAGGAAGATGTGCTTCTTTTCATTTCACTAAACTGTCTCTTATGTCACGTGATTGTTATTCATTAGAAGTGATGCAAACCAACTCAGCCAGCCTTTTCTAACAACTTGATTAGTTTGTTTCTGAACACAGTATGTTTTCTTCACCTGCTCTAATTTGTATAAATGGCAGCATGATCAAATTGGACTGCATACAATCTAGAGTTAGAGCTGATTTGGAGCATACATCATCGGTACGCTGTGTCTTGCATGCATAGGGGTGAAGGCTGGGACCACAAAAAGGGCATCTGCCCTATACCTCCTGCAGTAGTGAGTCCTGCAGAGACCTCTCCTGGCAGAGCTCAGAAAGTCATGCATAGCTCACTCCTCACCTTGGCCTCAGGAAAGCCTTTACAGAATAGCTCTGCTTCTTCCAAAAAAGACTGCTGAACCTGAAACCTGAAAACATTTCCTTTTTATTTTTTTTTCGTGTGACCCTTTACCCCTGGCTCTTTTATTCCTACAAAATCATAGAGCTTGTTTTAGTTGTGATGATAGTTGATGATAATGGACAACTCTGGTTTGCAAGTTCCTGTAAATCACGTGGTGTCATGTGGGGTAGGTAGGTTATGCTTATTATACATTCTTTGACGTGTATACCGACCAGTGAACAGTGAAAATGTGTCAACATGTGAATATTAAAAGAAACACATTAAGAAGTTTAGATCAGAGGACTGCAGCAGAGAGAAGTTTAGATCAGAGAACTGAGATAGAGCACAGTCAAATGAATTACTGCTTTCCTGTTTTATTCTGACAGCAGATTAAAGCAGTTGGAAAAAAAAATCCCAGCAGAACAACATATCTATGATAAACCTCCAAGAGCCCCAGTGGCAGAATAATCTCAACTCAGGCACCAGCTTATGATGTAAGTTTCAGAAGCCTTAGGATCCGTAACAGGGGAAAAAATCGGCATGAGAAAAGACTTAAGTAGGTAACACTGTCTTCTGCCAGTGTTACTGCCGTGTCTATGTCTCTCAGGTCCCTTGAGTGATTATGCCAATATCTGCAGCATTAGGATTGGACGCCCATTAATCAGGATGAGCAAACCTCCACATCTCTTTTGTGAAGAATCATGAACTGGAGTACTAAATACAGGCAAAGAGATCCAATAAATTTATCCTTACAGCAGAGTGACATAAGCAAATATAAATCCCACTAGTGTTATTATAACGCCTGCTAAGCTAACTGAGAACATATTCACTTCTTCAACTAAATAAATTACTGTTACAATTAAATGACCCCAAGGTCATCTCCTTTAGGAGCTGCCTAGCACTAGAATTAACTATTCAACTCTTCACAGTAAGTGGCCTCAGCCAATCAATGGCAAATAAATACTGCTGAAATACGCGTTTAATGATCCCAACACTTTTGCTTCTAAAACCTTTTCTTTGGCAGTAATTTTTTTTTGTTTGCTAATTTATTCTGGAAGTGTGAGAGGTTTCTGAGCCTAGTTTTTGTAGACTGTGTCCCCAGAAAAGAACACAGACAACTCTCATCGACAAAACTGGTCACAAACAGACTGTTTCTTTGGTGTGATGGAACAAACATTTTTTATCAATATTCTTTATTTTGTTGATTGCAACAAGCAATGACAGCTCTGAATTTTTATGAAGTTCAGAAGTATGTCCTTATAATTTACTTTACCAGATCAGGTATGGAAAAAATGCCTCATTTAATAAAGGATCCAAGATTCGCCAAAATCTGAGTTGCTACTGATGAATTAAAACAGAAATGTAAAATGTCAGAGAGCTCACTACAAAGTGATTTATTTTAGAAATTATTTGGTTCAATATATATCTCAAGGAAAGCCTACTACAAAAACATTAGAATATAAGTTCTTCTGAAACATAAAAGCTGCTTTCCATACCCCTGACTTGTTCAGTTTAATCCTAATTTTATTTTATTTAATAATTTAGATTTTATAAATACCTATAATCCTAGGTATTATAAAGCCTATGCTTTATAATGCCTATGAGACTCCTGCACCAGAGCACACCTTTCTTTGAGGAACACACAGTGAGTTATAGTTCAGACTAGTCACACTATTATTAGTCCCTAAGAAGTAAGAAAGCTCCTAACCAGTCTGCTGCAAATTGGAATAGTACTAAATATGCCATTTACCTGCACCAGTGTAAATAAGAGCACAACCTGTGTCTGCATACAAAATATTTCATGCATAACAAAAAATTACTATCTTTTATTCTCACACCCTTTTTTGGATTTTGTGTGGTTTTCCATGTAAACAAACAAACATATTCAAGCTCCAGTATAAAAATAGACTCTTGCTTTTGCAATTATTTTGCATCTAATATTCATGAATATTAAATCTTTTAAAGAGGAAAGTAAAAGCAATGACACCCTGTGGACTAGTATTCTTCATAGCATCAAAAAACCCGATAGTTTCACTATTTTGAAACAAGAGACATTCCTTGTTACGCTTTCTGTGACAAGACTGATTTTTTTTGCAAATTATGACTGTAATTAAGCCTCTCATAATGAACATTGGTATTTATACGTCTCCACTGTAAGAGACTTTGCTTTTTTATTTAGGACAAAAAAAATCAGATATTGCTGAGATTCTAGTATAACACTATTATATTTAAGGATATTGCACAAAGCATATGTGGACAATATTAATCTTTAGGCAAAACTTAATCAGTCTGTTGCTGTTTAGCTAGAAGAAGAACTGATGGATTTGTCAAGACTAATGCAGTGTTGATGCTTCTCCTAGTTCTAGAGAAATGCACAAATTAAATTACACTCAAGTGACATCTTTAGATGGGTCTGTGAGTTCTCTGTATAGACAAAACTTAGTTGATTCTACCACTAAACAAACAGGAAACATCTTAACAATTACCTGTACTTCTATGAAGCTTTTTATTCAAATGCAGAGACAGACTATACTCAGTTTCCTGTGGAGACCTTTAGAGATGCCCCAGTCTGGCAATCACACACATACTTATTATCAAAGAAGGGTGTTTATAAATATACACTCTTGTTTTTCCACGCAGAGGGAAAACCCAAATGTGATACAGATATCCACCTTCAAAATGAATTCTAAACACCAACACCTGAAACTTCGTGGGAGAAGGTAATTAGAGAATGCTGACAATTTTTTATAATATTCCCTGCGTATTTTCACCTGGGTTCAAAAGTGCTTTATGAAACATGGAGGCAAATTTTGCTGAGTTTAAAGACTGCTAAGCCAGTGACTGCTCCTAGGAAAATACTAATTTATCCACAATTCACATATGAGTCATATTAGGGGGTTTTGTGGTGCCCGAGTGACTTTTGAACAGAAGTTTTTCCTGTATTGCAGGGAATCAATCCTATCCTCGGTTTTCTTAAGGGTAAGAATTTTTGGAATCCTGCTGAAGACATTGTACTGCAGCTCCATGACTTTTTTTCCTACTGCAGTTGAGTGAAGAGCAACACTATTATCAACCCTCTTTTGAAGAGCAAAGCAGCGTGATTTGGGGAGGACCTTCTGGTACACATTTTGAATTTGATTCAAAATGGCATTTTAAAGTTATACCTCAGGTCTGCTGAGCTATGCAGTCGGGTGCGTGCTGTGGCACAAGTCAGTCAGAGAGGGCAGAGAAGAGGGCTTTCCATTAGCTGCAGTCTAAACACCATTTATGATGCTGTTAGTCAGAAATTTTAACAACTAAAAGAATGGGTGGTGTCCAAGTATTTTCTATCTAACTGCCTCCTTGCAGGTAATAGAAAAGAGGCTCAGGAAATGTCCACAGCAAAAAGCCCCAGAAGCTGTCAGGAAGGAGGTGATGTTGTTTGGTTTTGAACGAGAAAAATTAGAACCGAATGTTTTGTTTCGGGGCCAGTTCAGTCCAAATCAAAGTCATGATCTGACAAACTGAAAAGAAGCTTTTCATTTCACATCAGTCTGACATTAATCAATGTCTGTCTGAAGTGCTGTTTTGTGCTACAAGATTTGTGGTGCTTTGTGCTAGGAACCTGAAAGCATGTTTCAGCTGCCAAACCTAAGTACATATCCTAGCTCTGTCCTAATAAAGCTTGGCTGTACATCATCCACCTCCCACTTCGACGTGCTTTTCCTGTAAGAAAGAAATGGACTTTCTGTAGAGAAAACTACGACACAAAACCATAGGTCCTTGAATCTTGCCAGCTGAAGGAACAGGACTGCAGGCTGTGCTGTGGAGAAAACCTGTCCTTTGGTCAGAGCCATAACGCTGCCTGCTGCACAGTGCTTCACTTCTCCCTATTTCCATTACAGAAAAAGGATCTCTTTGGAAAACAGGATCACTTTTAATGTGTCAGGCACATGGCCTGCTTGTTTATAAAGGACCATATACTGATGTTCCTTTTTAACCTGTAAGTAACGTTGAAGAAGTTTGTGGGACTAGTGTGGGGCAGAAGGTTCTTGTGTAATGACAGGCTTCACTATACCCTGATCTATCTAAATTATGTATTTTGCATGTTAACAGCTGAGTTCACAATGCATATTTGCCACACCTACAGCCTTTTTAAAGTATAATCACTGTTTCAAAAAGGCATTTCCCTACAACTATAAAAATAGTTCCTGCTACAAGACATTTGGATACGTGAAATTAAACACAAAAGACTAAATCTGAAAAGAGATAACAGACACTGCTGACGATTTAGTTTTACATTATCTGTGTTTGCATAAAAACATACACACAGCTAGAATGAAGTAGTGTTTAAAATATTTTCTAGAACATTTTATATTTATATTTTCTGTAACAGGCACAATTTTACAGGAAGTCTAAAGAGGCTGTAGATCTGTTGCTGCTGCTGATCCTTATTGCGGAGCATGCATGCCGAGTTACTTGAATGAAAATGAACATGCAGCCTCATAGCCTTTGAATCCTGCTTATGGCTGCATTTTTGTACACTTTTCATGATCAACCTTGGCTTGACTCAACAGATCTTGCTTGTCTCCTACAGGATAAAATAAACATCTTTTATTATCACCTAGACACATCCAAAACATACTCCTGTGTGTCTTATAAAATTATGAGAGTGCATGACAGTATTTTAGTTGAAAAAAAGATCTAGCATGTGTTGTATATCATATTGAATACTTTCTGCTCCTTGCCGATGAAATATGAGCACACTTTGCAGGAGCTGTCCTCTGTTAGGATTTAAAGCCAAGCAGAGAGTTACAGCCCAGACAGGCTGTAGACTATTTCCTTCCTGATAGGAAACAAACTTGTGCCACAATGTGGTAGGACCCTTGCTGATGGACGTAGTGTTCATGGAGACAGACTAGCTGGGACAAAAATGCAGCAGATGCCACATGTCAGTGCCATGTGACTTTGAATCAAGTCTGTTTTGAAACATGGCTCTCACGGTAAAGTAGGATTCTCTAAGCGGGTCTCTTTTGCCTCTAGCAATCACAAAGCAGTGGAGGGGAGAAAAGTCCTCCTGGAATTATCTCTTCTAAGAGATGTGTAGGAAAAGTTGACAAGGCTTCTCACAGTAGCAGGTCTGTCTTGGCGAGGGCTGCATGAACAGTGTGCTGGGTTTGCAGTGCTTATCCCAGCAGTGAAAAGCAGATTGACTCCTGTCTGCAGTGCCCCCCAAAAATAATTCTGCCATCAGCCCTAAACCTCACTCCATAGGGCTGATAGCAAAGTTATTTTTTTCCACTTTGTCCATAGCACTGTGGACATTGGTCCATCATTATGGTTCTGTCTAGGAAACTGAAGATGGTTCATTTGAAAAGGAAGAAGATGTGATAAAGTAAGAATGGGCTGCTGTAATGAGACACAGCTCTTAGCAATGGGTTTTTTTACTATAAGGATGCTAGTTTCTGTAATTTGCAGAACATGATGTTCTGGAAGTAGTTCAAACTGAAAAAAAAAATTACAATTTGCCTCCATTGTTAAAAAACTAAATAAAAAGCTAAAGCAGACATAAGGACCTAAAGCAGAAGAGCACCTTCCTTGTATTCAACCAGAAGTGCTCAGCAATCTTTTTTGCCTTGCTGGGTATGATTGCCACATTAGCAACAGCTCAAGTGAGACATGTAGAGTGAAATAAAAACCAAGCAAAACTATCCTTTTATAGTCTCATTAAGGATAGTACACTCAGGAGCAGTGTCAAAGACCACACTTGTTCATGGTTTGAAAATCAGGACACATACGCCTGCAGCCCCCTTTATCTCTTTTTATGTAACAAAGGCTTAGATAAAAGTTCTAGTCTCAAACAGCTTCTGATATATTTTTTCACCACAATCATTCACTATACAACATTAACTCTGGGTGAAAGCAGCTGTTGCTGCAAGTGTAATATTTTGAGGTTTCTGGAAGGTGTTTCTCTGGTCATGGAATTACAACAAAATTTTACTTGCATGCAAAATCCATGCAGTTGTTGGAAAACCATTATTACAAAAGGCAGCCACCAATTATCTGCTGAACAGAACAACAAACTCATATTAGACAGCAGATAGTTCTAGGAGAGCGAGCCACATTTAATGCTCAAACTACTTTTCTAAGACAGAAATAAAACACTCTCACTTCAAACCACCTGAGCAGTCAGGCTTTGCTCTGGGAGACTAATGATAAGGATGAAAACTGCAATTCCAGACTGTGTAAGGCCCTAGATACCCCTAAAATAGCTCAAAGCAATTCATTCAAGGCTTAGGGTACACTAACAAAAAATTGCCATCCTCTTTACCTCCTACTCTTTCTTTCCATTACACTCAAATCCTCTCACAAATAGTCCCTTCCCTTCCCTTCCCTTCCCTTCCCTTCCAGATCGG
>JAOXOE010028370.1:0-15452 GCA_028565055.1 Phoeniculus purpureus | reverse complement strand
AGCTTATCCCAGTAGTTCTCTTGAATGCCTTGGAGGGCAAAGCTTTGAGCTTCATTCACTGCAGTACTTACGAATATTAGATAAACTGCTATATTCAGAGCAGCAGCAGGGTTAATTAATCCCAGCCAGCTCAGACTGTGATTGCCTAGCTATTTGGTACTGTGATTTTATTTAATTGATAATCAAGACTAGAACTGCTCATGTTTCACTTCCTACTCTGTGCAGAAGATTTTTCCTGTCCCATCTTTAGAGAGAGTCTGATTGCATCCAGTGCATTTGAGTGATGCTGCACAGTCCATTTGAACTATGGTCAGAGTTTGTGAACATAACTTTGGAAACTGGATTTGAAATATAATATAAAATAGTTATAATAAACTCCATGTGCATCACATGTACTGCTGGGGTGCCAGCACCTTCCAGTTGAATGGATGGTAGCCATGGATCCAAATTAGAGTTTTATTTTACTTTCTCATTAAAAAGCTAGAGAGAAAAACAGCTGCAGCTTGCTAAATTCTATCCTTCAGGTTTCTTTGAATGAACTTGTACTGATGAGTGGGTTGGTCAGATGGGTGAATTGAGGTGTCCAGGATTTAAGAAATATTTTTATTCCACAAATTAATTACAGGTAGAATTATAAATGTGTTAGTGTTTGTCAAAGTCGCACAGCACTGCATATACTATTATTAAAGTGCGTTGATATTATCATCTCTTCTGAGCTGCTAAACAATGTTGTTAGGCTCAGTTGCAGTGCCAAAATAAGAATATAACTTAAATCATCATTCCTACAAGTTTTCATCTTTGTTTTTTTACTCTTTATGAAAATATCCCAAATGGGATCATGAGCAAAGACCTCTAAAGCTACAACCCCTCTGGAGTGTAGCAGTTTTGCCATTACTGCATCTGTGAGTACAAAACACTGTGGGTCAAAAGCAGGCTGACCTAATTATCTGCAGTACATTTCCAGTTTTCTCCAGATACAGTTCTATATCTGGAGGCCAATTAATTTTCATGCTATGTATACTAGAGCATATTTTTGTGTCTTTTGTAGTCGCTTGGGACTTAAGAATAGTACAATACTTCAGTATAATAACAGAACATAATTGAGATGCTGTAATTTAATAATAAATAAGTAGCTCAACATCACAGATAACTGCTATATGAACTACACCAGGAACATAAGGCTGTATGCCTAACATTTTAGACAGAATTTGAGGTGAGGAACACTAAAAGCCAAACCTCCTCATCTTAAATGTCTCGGTTTTGGCTGTGTCTTATGTAACACACTGGCCATGCTGTAATGAATGAACCTGCTAGCAAGGACTCTGAAAACCATTATTGGATTATTCTGCTCTGTAAGTGTGAGTGAGTAATTTAAACCTTATGTGCCTCTGTTTCATGGTGATTGACATTCAGTTCTGATTTTACAGTGCTTTGTCATACCTCTATGGACTACCAATGGAGAGGAATTAAAACTTGACAGTAAATCATTCTAGTTACTGCCCTCTGTGTTATGAAATAGGAGTCCTTCTAAGTGCATCCTCCTCTAATATGAGCTATTTCCTTTGTCTGTGAAACAAGAGGACATACACAGTACTGCTCACCAGGAATGGGTGATACCCCTTCTGTGCTGAAGTAAAATAATACTTTAGTGTAGGTGCAAAAAAAACCAAAGGAAAATAACAAATTGTGGCATGACCAATGAGTGGGTAATGGTGTCTAAGACACTAGTTTCAAGCTGCTTTGTGCAGCAGTCCTGCCTTTTATCTGAGAGCCTGTGCTCTGTAAAGACCTCCTTTAGTATGTAGGAGCTTCCCAGCACCTATGCTGTGAGGAGGAGGAGGTTTGTCTTCCAAGTGATGAATTGAGTGCTGTTGGCAGGTGGGTCTAATTCTGTTTGCTTTGAGGCCAGTCCATGAGATGTTGTGGGACTTTGTTTAGTAGAGGACAACTTGCTTACTATAATGCTGTCTGAGGTTTTAGGTGTTCTTGTTATTTCTCTTAAATAAAGCTGTACCATTCCTTTTGCTATACATTCCTGTGTATTTCATGTGTGCTGAAAGGAACAAAATAGCAAGTGGAGCTGAGAAAATGGTGTCTGGTTTTAGACTGTCAGAGATTTGATAAACTATAAATAATAAGTAATGCTGAGAAATTAGGGATTGAATGTTATAAGGACTTCAGGACACCAAAAAGCAGTGTATATCTGTAGTGCTGGTGAAACTGAGATGCTGGGTTCACTCCCAGGCAATTAACAACAGGACAAGAGTGTAGGGCCTGAAGCTGTGCCAGGGGAAGGTTAAGCTGGATGTTAAGAAGCACTTCCTCATGGAAGGGGTGATTAGACATTGTAATGGACTGCTCAGGGAGGTGGTGGAGTCCCCATCCCTGGAGACATTGAAGGAAAGACTGAATGTGGCACTTGGTGCCATGGTCTAGGTTGTGATCATATTAGGTCATAGGCTGGACTTGATGATCTTAGATGATCTTAGAGGTCTTTTCCAGCCTCAATAATTCTGTAATTCTACGTTGTCTTCTTGCTAATGGAAAGGAGTAACTCAGTGGGAAATGGGCAAGTTCAGCTGAAAAAATAAGGGATGCATCCTAAATGGTGAAAAAAACTAAACTAGTGGGTGATGCAGTGTTGGTCTTCCAATTAAGCCTGACTACCTTTTGGTGAAAGATATTTTATAGATGAGTGTAAGATTCTAGCCAGTGCAGGGAATAGTCCACTTTGTGTTGGACTGAGGCTTCTCTTGGTTCCTTCTTGCCTTAATATATGTAAATTCTCATCTATTTAACTCTGCTGGGTGTAGGTCCTCAGAGGCAGTTGGGACTGCCTCTTGGTGGTCACAGCCAGTTCCATCCAGCACCACTGGATCCATCACACGACAGAGTAGAGCCCCATAGCCAAGATCGTTGTCATTTAGGGAAACCTGGTTTAAGAAGGGGTGCGAAACACCACATAGGCAGAGGAGGAAAGGTGAACAAAAAGCAGCGACAAGAAACAGAGGGAACAATGAGACTGGAAGCTGAGGCACTCCATGGCACTGATGCAGATTATCTCCTACAGGCTGCAGAGGACTGTATGCTAGAGCAGTGGATATTTCCTAATGGGATTGCAGCCCATGGAGATCCCATACTGGAGCAGACACTTTTTCCCTGAAGGACTGCAGACCATGATGGAGCAGTGGATAAGTGTGAGGAGGAGTGAGCCTCAGAGAAGAAGTGCTGTGTACTCACCATACGGGCCAAACCATCCCCTCCTGCACTGCTCCAAGGAGGAAAGTGGGTCTAATATTTAGCTTTGTTTCTCAATACTTGATTCTGTTTTAATTTGCCATGAGGTAAAAGAATTTTCCCCAAGTCAAGTCTGTTTTGCCCATAACAATAACTGGTAAGCAATCTTCCTGTCTTCATCTTGACAGAGATGTTTCTCATCTGATTCCCCCCTGGCACCCTGCCCCACTGAAGAGTGTTTTGTGTGTGGGCATCTGGATGTACATTTGGCTAATAGCCATGGCTATCACACACTCACATAGAGTAGTGAAAGTCTAAGTGTGTGACATGAATCTGGGGTATACCTCTTAAGCCATAATCTTTTAATGGTATTACTACAAAGGCAACACACACAAAATGCTTAATGTGGTCAGATTTGCTTTGGATTTTAAATACTTACATATCACCTATATCACCTACTGAGTTCAACAGGCTAAAAATGAAATTGAAACTTTAGGTTCAAGGAGAAGTAATGTAGGTGAAAATACAAATAGAGGGCTCCAAGAATTCTGAAACTAGCTTGAAACAGGAAAGGTCAGAAGTTTTCATGTAAGAGGATGCCAGGAAAAAACATTGCTTTGAACTAATGAACTAATGAGTGGCTGGAGAACATGATACTGCAGGTGATGTATGGTTGTGCCTCCCTGCTAGCCCATTGGAAGAGATATTAATCCATGTTGCTATTTTGTGTTTTATTCCATTTGAACCAAACCTACTCGTTGCATTGTAGGGAATTTAGATAAGAAAACCTAACCAGACCACAGCTCAATTGGATAGAGTAGAGAATTTGCAATCAACACACACAAAAAAAGCAACATTCAAGAAAAGTTTGAATGGGAAAGTTTTGTGTGGTTAAAGTTAAGTTTTGTTGGTTATGTCTCTGCTGCTTTTCTGAGAAGTGGTCACAAAAGTGATTGTAACATGTTGTGTTCTGCACTCTGTCCACCTCCTGGGCATTGGAAGCAGCCAAGGAAAACCTTGCCTTGGTATGCCTGGCAGCATATGAACCATACAAAGCTTTTGGGAATCCTTAGGGAAATAGGTTTCTGCGTGTTTTAGAGTATGGCCTTCTGCTTTGCCTAAGGCTTCATGCCTGGGGTTACTACCTAGATAGACGGTGAGTCTGGAACTGAACGGTGAGCTCCTTTCATATGACAGTTTGGATGTACTTGTGGGCATCAGATTTTCAACTGGCAGGGCAGGACCTGATCTGTTTGCAGTAGTTCAGAACAATGATTAGTATTGGGTGTGGAATATTAAAGGTTATGTACCTCAAATGCTGGGTATTATGCTCCGGTCACAGCCATTCATTTTACAGTTCTGTCAGCTAAGGCACTGTAGGTGTTTACTGCACTTAGTGGCTATTTGAAACTTACTTGGAGGTATCCGTTCCTTAAAAGGTGACAGTAGTATGCTGGCCACTTGATACACATGTGCTGCAGAAGTTGTAGCTTGAGACATTAATGACTATTGGAAAATTAAGGGAAGACAGACTGCGGGACTCCAGGTGCTGGAGACAATAATAAATAAAAAGAAAATTATTACTGTGGGCATGTGGCAGTTTTGCCTCTGGAGATGTATACATGTGGCATGCTTCTAGGGCATGTGCTCAGCCTCCAGCTTTCATGAGTGTTAATATCCAGCATATTTTTGATACTATCTCTGTCTGACTTCAGTGGTCTTTGAGGAAGAGAATTCTTTTTAGCACCGTAGCTCTTAGAAAAGGGATAAAGCAGAAATGTTCAAGCAGCTCTAAGTACGTGTCTCAAGAGAGCAGAGCTTAAACCATCATTTAATCTCTGCTATGCTGAGACTAGACATCTGGGAAAGAATTTTTGTTTAAAGCAAAACTGGTGAATTTGGACTTTTGTCCCTTTTCTGTGAGGACAAAATTAGTTCATTGCCATTGTGAAAGATAACTCCCGTGTTCTGTGACCAAAAAAATCAAGATTATTGCAGATATGAAGGTTAGTTGAAATAAGGCCAGTCCGTGCCGGTAATGCTAATAGGAATAGTTTGAAAGGCAGTCTCAGGATTCAGGAGCACAAATGGAGTCTTCATGACCCTTGTCTTTGTTACAAAAGATTTCCTTTTCCCTTCTCATTGTGTCCTACCACTTTCTTGTGCTTATGGAGGTGACTTTCAGTATAGTTGAACTGCAGATAATTATGATAGCAGTAACCAAGAAGGTGGGTTTTACTGTGCATTAATGAGAACTGAGCTTCCTAGAGAGAACGTCCCAGTTGAAATTTGGTTTGTTTTATTTTCAGAGCAGTTTTTCCCAGCTTTCATAAAGTAACTGAGTATGGCATTTATTAAAACTCCATATAGGCACTATGAGCTCATGTGTGCATCACTACCAGTGCTCTAAACCCTTTTGATATCATTGTAATAGATATGTCAGTTTCCCCAGCTGTTCCCAAAAACAAAGAGCACAGATGATGTGAATCTGTAATACTTTGTGGCTGAGAAGCTACTTGAGTAAGTTCTTTAATTGCTGACAGAAGCAATAGTAGATAGTCCTGTACAGTGAGTCCGATGGTAATTGCACTGTGGTGTTTGCTGCTTGTGAAGGTCTGCATAGCCTGGCTGTTTGATGGCTCCTGGGTCATTGTGTACCTACCTGGGTGAGAAGGCCACCAGCTCACTGTATTGGAGGCAACACAGTCATTGCCCCTTTGCCAGTGTAGGAAGCAATAAAAGACATGAGAATAAAAATAGTGATTTGCACCAGCAGAATGGGAAAGGGGCTAAAAGATTAATAGATGGAGAAAGCTGGGAGACTGGCAAGTCATGTAGGACATGCACTTGCTGAAGTGCATCAAATCACAATGCTCCAAAGGAAATTTCTGCTCCACCTTCTGTATGGCCAGGGCAGGCATTTAGGGCAGATAAATTTGGAACATGCAGTAAGTTTGATCTGTTTCTTCTGTCTGGCATGTGTTCACAAATTTAAAAAAATTGTTGCTGGTAAATATATTTTAAACTCATCTCCATACATCCTCCAGTCTGTCATAGAGCGGGATTTTTGAGGCTCTCTTCACAGTGTACATGTTAAAGGCATGGTAGAACATATAGCTCCAAGACCTCCCTTTACTGTCCATAACAGCACGTGTGCATGTGTGGTGCAGAACTGCCACTAAATAGTCTAACTGTCTGGACTGCTCATGGCTCCTTTCTTCCTGACCCATTCTTAATTTGAAGTTCTTTTCTAACTAGGGAGGCTGTTTCAAAAATGGATCCTCCTCTATAGGATTTTTAAAGCACCACAGAAGCTCTGTAGTGAATTTGTGCTGGTGTGTGGACACATCCTGCTGTGCTGGTGTGTTGTGTGCCAGACAGCCAACACGTATCATAAGAAAAAGCCAGGCAATGTATTTTACTGTGGTAATTGTAGTAGCCCCTGAATTATCAAAATTCTGCTAGAATCAATCTTAACATGCTTTGCTTCTGTTTGAAGGAGAATGTGATAAGGTGCATACTATGAAATTCTAATTGTAAGAGTTTATTATTGAGGCCTTTGTAACTGAAATATTACAAACACTTCTTTGGTGGACTATTTCAGGAAATTTTACTTAAGTAAAGCTTAGTATTTTGGTTTTTTCTTTTTTTTTTTTTCCTGAAAGCTTTTTGGGCTTTTCTAGTGAGTTCTTTTCTTTGATCTTCTTTTGTAATAACATGATCATCTCACATTTCAATACAGAAACTGGAACTAAAGTATACATGAAAAAAGTCCATAACAGCTCTCTTGCTGTTTATTTCAACAATCTTAATTAAAGAAAAACCTAATCCTACAACAGACTTGTGATTTGCCTTTTCTTTGATGCACAATTAGTTTTCATTCATATCCCTTGATGTCAGTGTGGGAAAACTATTGGTGGGCGCATCAGTGCTGATGGAGTTCAATTAATATTTTTTTTCCTTGAAACATATCTCACAATAAAACCAGACACACAACGCACGTGCACACACACATGAAAATAAGCTCTGTATTCATGCTGCCTGCAAAGCCATGTCTAAGTCTGTCTTGGCTGCTAGCCAAGGTCTCTAAAAACCCATTAAGGCTATTAGAGAAATTATTTCTCTTCCTTTGTGAGCTGGGTAAATTTCACAGTTATCATTGCAGGAGGAAATGAATTGGGAATATATCTGTCTGGGGATGGTTGGCCCTTCGGTGGGAATTAAGCCAACTCGATGTAAAACAGCAGCTGTGTGTCAGTGCCCGTACTTGCAGCAGAGAGTCAGTGGATGGCACTGTAATATAACTATTGTGCAAAAAAATCCTTGGAAAATTGTAAGCGTTCTCTGGCATTCGTGAATAAATGCATATATTCTTGCAATTACGGGCTTTATTGGAAATCAGCTTTTGCTTTTGAATTATATGTAAACCAACATTTCCCATGTGGTGAGCTTTCCAGATGCAGAACTAAGCAATCCATTCCCCAAATGGTGTAGTAGCATCACATGTGGCATAGTGTGGTGGAATTGTATGGTGAACTCGTCAGACCATAATAAAAATATAAAATCACACGACACAAATTCAGACATTTACAAAGATGGCTGGACTTAGCCTGTGTCCTCTCTTACGCCTCACAATTTTAGCGTTTGGAGTTACCATTTTCAGGGAAGTTCTTGATTGTGGTGAAAGTCAGAAGCAGCAGAATTTTCTTTTGATTTGTGAACTTTGGTAAAGTGCAGCTGATGCAGTCTGCCCTTTAAAAGTTTATGAGAGAACAGAATGGCTTTTCTCTTTTTTAAAAACTCACTTTTCACTTTTAGTTCTTGCAACCTACATTGCAAACAGGTTGGACTTGATGATCTATGAGGTCTCTTCCAACCTTGGTAATTCTGTGATTCTGTGAAATATATTGTGGAACAATGCAAGTACAGCAGCACAAGATAAACCTTTGTCTTTCTGCTTAGTCACACAAAAGGTTTTCATCAAGTGAAACAAGTAATATAGGTTTCCTTGCTTCTTGCCAGAATTTGTGTTGGTGATTTGTGTTATATATTCTTCCTGAGAGGTTTTATTTATCTTTATTTTAATTTTCCTCCTTTAAATCCTAGCCTGCTTTCCTCACCTGTGTATCTTCCTGGTTGCTAGCACCTAGCAGTGGCCTGTGCAAAAGTAGTTTTTACTGGTCTGCTTTTAGGTGTTGTGGGTACCAGAATTATGCAGATAATCTCAGATTGAGTTCCTTGTACTATCTGATCCTGTAAGATTTTTCAAACCTTGAGTATGACAACTTCTTAGAGGGATTTGCTTGTTTTCAAGACTTTTGTCTGTAGCTCCACAATGGCACAGGACTCAAAGGAGCAGGAAGGACAGTGGCAACTGAACAGAATTGAAGCTTTCAGTTTATGTTCTAAAGTGTAAATGCACATGGGTCTTTCCAAAGAGTTCATATTTTTTGTAAGCTATCTTATAAAGCTACCTGTCTCATCTGATAGCAAGGTATTATTGCAGTATGTCTTTCTGTCCAAAAGGGTTGATATAACAGCTAGAGGAAATTAAATTAAATGTGTGAAACAGTTAAAAGAAAAAAAGTAGCCATAATTGTGGCTTCTGCAGCTGCTAAGGTAGTCCTTGGTATAGTATTTGCCCTGAATATATATTTTTTCCCCAACCTGCCTCTGTTCTGGTTTTTTTTCTCTTTTTGCTTTGAGTTTACTGTTAAACTCATTACAATTTTTTACACACAATTCATATATCCTTGAATATAGAATATTGATCATTTGCACTTGTTTTCTCTCAGTAGTTCACTGACATATAAAAGTGCAAGCTGTTTTTTTCAACACATAGTTTTGAACGGTGTAGGTGTAGTTAAAACAGCGCTAATTTCTAAAGGTACACATCTTTGTGTATATCCAAGTGTTTTGAATGAATTTTAAATGTGAATCAGCTGAATTTCTAAGAAAGCCAACAGCTTGCTTTAAAGTGGCCTAACTGGCCAGGTGATAAGAGGGTAGAAATGCTCACTGTATCTTCGGGAAAAGTTCTAGAGGAGCTCTGTGGGACAGCTTGCTGATAAACCGTACTGGGTTCTTAGCTTGAGTAACACTGAAATAGAATAATCTATAGTTGGAAGATAAACTATAGCTAATTGTGTAGTTCTGCAAAGCAGCAAATTTAGTGGAATTATTTGAACATGTCAGCAAATGAATAGAGAGGATGTTAAGTACCTCTTTCAAAAGGTTTCGGAGAGGTGCATAAGTGAGACATTACCCAGCACTGCTTGCTCTTGGGGGTTTTCTCCTAAGTCCTATGTCACCTAATTTTCTGTCGTTTAAATTCTCCATTATGGAAGTCAGGAAATGGGATTAGAAGTTTTTGCAAAGAGGTAAATACTCTATAAATCCCATAACCTAGAAATTAAAGCTCATGATCGTGAATCAGTCCAGCTGAGAAATTGAACACCAGGAGAAACAGAATTGAATTAGGACAGAATTGTCTTAATATGTCATGATTTGTAAGCTATCGTGTGATTCTGTGGCTAGCCATGCATGGTTTTTTGAAGGTTGTGGATTGATACTATCTCTCCTAAAAGAAACCTAGTAGCTGTGAGGCAATGTAATATTATGGATCAAAAAATAGCTGAGAGGCAGGAGACAAAGCAGGAACAAATGGTCCATTTTCATCATGGCAAAAGGTTAATAGCCACAAGTTTACGTACTAGGTCTGTTGTTGTGTAATGTATTTATTACTTATCTGGAAAGAGGAAGGAGAAATGAGGCAGTAACACCACGTTATTGGTAGATATAACCTCTTTGCAGGTTACTTGTTAATCAAGTCTGGGGAAGCCTTAAGGAATTTCACACAGACTCACTCAGACTAGCTAACTGTGAGGTACATTCTTTTTGAAGAAAGATAGAAGAAAATTAAAGTAATTGCACACACAGTCATTGTATCAGCCAGCAGTTTGGTGTTATAGAAAATTTATTGGGTACTAGTGGAAAGTCCATTTTAAAAAGAATAGTGCAAAATTGGGCAGGCCCAGATAACAGTAGAGAGAAAGATGAGTGACATAAAGTATCTACTGTGATTGTTTTACTTGAGGAATGAGATGAGAGTGTGAGTGATAAAGTGTGTGGCTGAAAAAACCATAGAAGATTTTTAAAAGTGCTGCAGCGGAGAACAAAGATAAGGAGACCATAGTTTTCTCTCTCTTTTGAGAATATAGAGGCACTTACCAAAAGACGCCTAATATAAACTGTGGAACTCATTGGCTCTGGATGAAGATGAAATCAAGAATTTTGCAAGCTTCAGAGAGGGAAGGGGCATTTATATGGATAACAAGAATATCCAGAGTTATTATAGTAATGCTAAAAAAGAGTATTTGAAGGGATAAACCCCCTCATGCATCAGGATTTAAGGGAATCTATAACTAAAGGGATTAGGATGAGACCTTCAAGGGAGACAGATTATCCTGCATCTGTGGGGGTTTCTTCTATCTTTCACCAAAGCATCTGGTGTTGGCTACTGCTGTCGTAGGCCTGGTGGGTGACAAGTTTGAGCCAGTACAGCAAATCCTGTGTTCATATCTGAAAGACACTTGGCATGCATTGTCTGTGCTTGTGTCTTATTTCCATTACAGTGGGCTTTGTCTTCTGTTTGTTTGCATCAAGAGTCAGTACTAGGTCAGGCTCATGTTTCCGATGGTACAGGGTACATTTGAAATCGTTGCAGTGAAGTAGAGGTGCATCATGTTGCCTCTGAAAGACCATTAGCATTACATGCATCCAGAAGAGAATTCTTGTTTCTCCATCAGTAAAATGTAAAGGTGAATATTTCTAGTTATACATGTGGTGATTGTGTCCACCTTGGACATTATAGAACAGTTAAGTTTTTGGTACGTTCCAGTTTTGCAATTTCTTCTCAGTGTTTGAAAGACAGACAAGCACAACTTCAAAACCCAGTAGCAAAAGCATAGTCCTAAAAATTTGCCCATGGAAGTATCTATACTTCTATTTGAATATTTCTTCTCCTGACTACAAAATACAGCTGCCAAAATTCTGTAGATGTGCCCATGCCTCTATCAGAAAATGAATTTAATTTTTATTGCTACTTCATTTCCCAGTGATCCCTTATCTTCCTTTTGTAACAAAGAACTTGGCCCAGATGTCCATAAAGCCTGAGCATAATTTTGCCTGCAGAATTGTAAGGGATTTTTGAAATTCCATGTAAGAGCTAACAATTGTGCAACCTTTTATGGCATCACATTTTTATGCAGTCATATAGCAAAGTTAATATTGACCAGATAAGTTTTTGGCTTCCTGGACTTCGTGGTTTTGGAGTGTTTACATTAACTAAAGGTAGCACACCTAACCCTCAAGGTAATTGTCATAATTAGCTTCTAATGAACGACAGATAACATCCTATCTCAGTGACATGAGATCATAGAATCATAGAACTGTTTTGGTTGGAAGTGTAAGATCATCAGGTCCAACTGTTAACTCAGCATTGCCAAGTCCACCACTAGGCCATGTTCCTCAACGCCACATCTACATGTCTTTCAAATACATCCAGGGATGGTGACCAGACTAAAAAGCCCGGTTCCCTGAGCTGCTCCTCATAGGACTTGCTCTTCGTGAGATTTGTAGACTTTGGATGTTCTTCAGCACTTCAGTGCCCTTCTTGTAGAGAAACGACATTATGGTGCCAAAATTAGTCAGACTGGAATTTAACTTTTAAATCCATTTTGTCTCAGTAGTAATTTCAGGTATTGCAGCCTGCTTGGCAAAAATTGTGTTCTGTCAACTGGCCTCACTGGGGTGTACATATGACCTCAAGTCATGCTGAAGTCATTAGTTGGTGGTATTAGGAATATGGAGACTGACTCGTAGCCACTTCTTCTATAACTTAAACAGCAAGTATTACTTATGTTAGTCTTTGGAAATATTTGACTGCTTTTGAGAAAACCTCTCTTCTTTTCCTGAGTTTGATGAGGCCAAAAAAGGTATCTGCAGATTGTGCTGAAAAACTGCAGAACAATTTCACCAAAATAAAAGCAACTGCAAATTTTTACTTTTAACGTGTGATACTTTTTTTTCCATTAGTGGAAAACACTGTAGAGTGATGAAATGGCAATATCAAAATTCTGCAGGCCTAACATGTTTCTTTCTCATCCTTATCTTACTTCTTGCAATGAAATTGATTATAACTGTGATTTAGTATCTTCTTTTTTTTTTAACCTTCTACTATTCTGCAATTTCAGACCCTCTGCTGTTTTAGGAAGTTGCAGAATAGCATTAAAAAATTAAGTAAAAAATACCAATTTATCCTTTTTAATTTCATGTTGAATGGGGAAAAAATGGTAGAAGAATATGAAACTATTTTCTTCTATCTTTTACATAATTTCAGTTTGAACCTTTCTTAGTAGCTGGATTTAATTTATCATTTTAACAGCTGAAACATTTATTGCTCTGGCAGTGTAAGCTCTGTAGAGAAGTGTTGAAACCATCTCAGCAATGAGTTTCTTTGTAAGACCAGTGTTGTGCAGTAAGTACCAGTATCCCATATGAACACTCTCAATGCTGTGTTCAGTATCTCTTGTATCATCTGTATGACAGTGTATTTCCCTAATTCCTGTAAGCATTTTGTAGTGCAGGTCTTTGACTGCCATTCACCAGTGTTGTAACTGAGGTGAAGGTGATTTTTAACTTCTTCTCTGGAAGCATATTAAAAGGATTTCTTGTGACAGGTTTTCTTAATTACTTTTATAGATCATGGAAGTACTACCTAAACTGGTATTGGATTGGGGATGAGGTTGAGGGTGTAGAAAGTCACATATGGTGTGTGAATGTTTGATGCTAAAAAAGCATGTCCTACAGTAATCAACAATTAAATAATATTTCATGCAGCTCATATCCCACTTTATAAATTTAGCCTTTGAGGAGGCCTGCAGTACAAACCTTGTCGTCACTGTCCTTGCTGGGACAGTGTTCTGACTCATGAAGTAAATTAGTGATAACAGGGGCTGTTTTCTTTTAATAAAGATGTGTGTCTCTGTGTTGCCTCAGAGAGGCCAGCTCACCTGTCGCTTACAATATCATCTGCTTCACTAAGCACTAGCTTAGAGTACACACCAGCAGCTTGGAAGAAGCACCATTACTTGAGAAAATACAGGTCAGAAATTCCCCCAGAGATGCCAATACAATAGTACTTCTCTTGGCAGACATGTTTTGAATATAACCTTCCAACAGCTCTGTGATCCTGGCCTTTGTGGAATCTGAGAGCTTTGGGTCTCCTGAAAGAACTGGAAGTCCTTTAAACTTTTTTCATTGTGCACACCACTTTATCATGCCTAGGTTTCCCATACTGACAGGTGATAGTTTCTGGCACACACAGTAATCCTAACTGCTCTTGAAGTGCCGGATTATCTGTGTGTCACTTTGCTGTTTCTGCTATAAGTTTATCTCCTCCAATTATTCTGGGCTTTGGTAAGTAGATCTCTCATATTATCTCTTTCTTCTTCCTTGGGACCTGGTGTTGTCCTGTCTGTAACTGTCTGTAAAACAGACCGTGTGGTTTGTCTGGTAATAGTCTAACTGAAGTTTCCCCGTGTTGGAATAGCATTAATAACTCGCAGCAGTCTTCTGGTGTTTTTAACAAATAAAATACCTTATTCAGAGCGAAGCCAAATGTGTTATGTATGAGATTAGTACTCCAGCCTTTGGCCTATCTACTTTTCATCTTTCTGAGCTGAGAGCCCTTTCATAGTTCCTTCTATAGGGAGAACTACCTTTTCAGCTGGATTCATCCCCCCACTGAAAGCCAACAAATTTTAACATCTCTCTAAACAAGAGGACTTAACCTTCTTAGAAAGATCCAGTCTAAGTGAAGCTCTGTTGTAAATCCTCAACTATTTTTCTTGTGATTTATTTCATGTTGTGGGGCATGGTATAGGTTACCCATTGCTGATACCAGAAGACTTGGCTACAGACCAGACTCTGTCGGAGGACTAAGCTGCTTGCACAGTGAGGCATGCTAATCTCCTACTCTGCTTATGGGGCAGTGCTGTCTTTTATTGCACTAGATACAACACATTCAGAGCTTGTTTAGTTCCTTCCAACATGAGCCCTATTGTGCTTGTGGGTGTGCTTTTGCTCACCTTGGAAATGTGAACCTTGTGAACCACGGGTCTTCTGTGTAATTTTTTTTTCTGTTACTGCCGATTGCCTCTTACGTGCAGAATTTCCCTGGTTTGCTTGTAAAGCAGAAAGGACCTAGGATATTTCTTGAGATATGGTGCTCCAATTATAAAACCATAAACTAAATGAAAGCCTTAATTATAATGGAAAACAGCTTAGAATATTGTCATTTGCCTTGCTGGGGAGCCAAGAGGAGATTAAAAAGCCAGTGGCCTAAATTTATGTTATTTGTATTTCTATGAGTCAAACCTCAATCATGTGAAACAGCCAGTAGGCCTGTATTAATGGGAGAGGCCAAGAGAACGGAATCTCAAAGGGCTGCTGCCCTTAGGACATGGTACATTATGATAATGTGATGAAGAATAATTACCAAATGTGAAATATATATTGTCAAACATAGGAGCAAGCTCTTCCAGACTGAAAATGAGGATATGAGAAAGACAGTGAATGCCAGTCAGCCAGCGCTGGGTTTATAAAGGTGTTTCTGCTAAAACTGACTGTTCAGGCACTGAACTGGCCTTCAGTTCTTGAAGGTCGAAGTAGATCCATTGAGAAGCATAAACTTGTATTTTTTTGTATTGAAGCCAGATCTTAATGCTTCCTGCAGACATTATAGATTTATATTTCTGGCAGAGACAATAATAACATTCCTGATGATGACCATTGATAGGATAAAGCCCACTGAATGACAGTGATGACAAAAGTGTAAGGCTTCATCAGATGATATTCAAAAATGATGCAAAAATGGAACGGAAGGCTTTATGTATATATGAGCTATTGAAACTTGCTATTTCTGACAAAATACATCAGTACTATCTTATTTTTTCTTTCCAGGTGTGGTAGGAGTTTTTAAAATAACTTTTCCTGGCAATTGTAGAATCATAGAATCATAGAATCATTAGGGATTGGAAGGGACCCCGAAAGATCATCTAGTCCAATCCCCCTGCGACAGCAGGATCATTTCACTGGAGAAGTTATACAATCAGAATCACTCTGGGTTGGAAGGGACCACCTGATCATCCAGT
>JAOXOE010028369.1:0-16288 GCA_028565055.1 Phoeniculus purpureus | reverse complement strand
TTCATAGAAGGCCACCAGGTTGGTCAGGCAGGATTTGCCCTTGGTGAAGCCATGCTGATTGTACCCAATCACCTCTCCACTAGTCTTCTGTCTCAGTAGTACCTCCAGGAGGGTCTGCTCCATGATCTTACTGGGCACAGAGGTGAGACTGACTGGCCTGTAGTTCCCTGGCTCCTCCGTCCTACCCTTTTTAAAAATAGGAGTTAGGAAATATTTGAAGTTCTGAAATTTTCCCATCCACAGAACCTCTTTCTGCTGCTTGTATTTCTAATGAAGAACCTTCCTTTCAGGTGGCCTGTCAGGCAGAGTATAATTTATAACTTAATAGGAACAAAAAGAAATGGGAAGGAAGCACTCACTGAAAAATACAGACGATACATTGTTCTCTTCCATTGTCTTACCTGGTACCAAGCTGCGTAACAGACACAAAAATTAAAATAAAATAAATAAAATGGACAGAACTGGAGCCATAAAGTAGAAAGTCTAAAACTCTCTACCTGAGTAAATGGGAACTGAACTTATAGAGTAACTTTATTTTGACTTTTAACTGCTTGTAGAAAGGGCAGGAGGAGGGAGGGGTGGAAATTACACTATTATTTTATTTTAGCTAAAAAAGATCTTCAAGTTTCCTGTGGAGGAATTTTTAGTTACTTAATTCTTTAAATCCTGGGAAGCTGGTTTACTCTCTTTTATACCTCTGTGTTTCTGAGATTCACTTTCCTCCTCCCACTCTCTGTCCAGGTGCAAGATGGTACCTCAATAGCAGGGGCAGAGCAGGTGGCAGTGGCTGGATTGAGCAGCAGGCAGGGGTGGTCTGTTTTTACCAGATGCAATGATAGAACTGTTTTTAGCATTTCTGCACTGTTCACACATGGTGGTGTGTCACCTTGAGTTGTGTATGTGGGATGAAGGTGTGTGGGCATGCTTTTTTCTTGTAGAAGGAACCTCTTCAGAGCGGGAGGTTCTCATCCCACATACCCTATTCTGAAAGCAAAGGAACTATATTCAGAAAGGTGCTAAATAAAGGAACTGGTTGAACAGAGGAGAGGGACAATGAAAAAACTCTGCTGATGCTGGTGTCAAAATAAAGTAGGACAATTGCTTAAAACAAAAGCCTGTAACACTTGAGTGTAGCTGGAAGATTTAATTAGAACTATATAAGCCTGAGTCTCCACTGCTTTTGCCTCACATAATCATTTCAGTTGTCCAAGGTATCCTATTGTAAAAAGAGGAGAGATTTGCATCTTTCCTCAAGAAAGAAAGTAACTGAGTGTTGCTGCATAGTACTAAGTAAAATACACAAGAGAAAAGCAAACAAAAATATGTTGTGGTGCCTGTGTTTAAAAATGGCTGCAATAAAATGTACAGCAGCCAAGAATCTCAAAGTTGTTTCTATTTTAATTTGCCTGTTTGCATGTCGTTCTCAGCATTTACATATTATTCAGTATTTTTACACCAGCAAATTGTATGAATGTATCAAGATTTGTACCTGGAAATTCTTCACTGAGGTTGCAAGGCAACCTTAGCTTTGTAATACACATATTGCTCTATACTTTAATACTACATGTTATTGGGAAACTGGGACACGTTGTTCAGAACATCCAACACACAAAGTTAACTAATAAATTATAAGACAGAAGGGTGATTTTAGTGGAAAATGCTTTACCTGTTTGTTCACAGTTCACCACATGAGTAACGTATATGTTTATATTAAGTGTACAGCAGAGCAGCAGGGAAGGAGATTGGTTGTTATACAGTCCTGGTTGGCTGCCTTCTGGGTCTGGCATGAATCCTCTGGAAGTTGGGAGGTAGCATCGTTGTCATATACTTGTATTTTCCCTAATAAGCATGTTCAGGTAGGTGAATCACCTGGAATTCAGTGTGACATTGACATGAAATGAATAGAACTACAAGGGTGGACCCAAGAGCTGATGGGGAGACCAAGGATCCTAAGGAGAACCTGGGTAGTGGTAAGGATTGTTCGTAGCAGAAGACAACAAATGAAGAAGACAGACTCCTCAAGGATGGGTATGTGGTTTATTATAACACAGGAAATTGCTGGTAGTAGTTTGTACAGTAGGACAGGAGGTTAATATCTGACCTCTAAGAGTATAATGTGCAAGAGACAGAACTGAGCTTTTCATTTACCCTTCTTTGCTAGCAGATCTCAATCTACAGGTCTGAATCTGCTACATGTAAGTAATTACTTGCTCTATTGGAGTGACTTTTGAGGGACTGCATTTCAAGGGACATATTTTGCAAGTGTAGTGTTCCATCACAGTAGTAATTTAGTCTAATTTGAATAACACTTAGACTTAGTAAATTCTTGCTGGAACTGGCATGATATTTTAAATGATTACCCAGCTTTGGCAGTCATCTTCAGTAACAGAAATTTAGCTGTCTTTGGCAAGCTGTCCAAGGAGTTAATTAGCTTCACTCTGTTGTACCTTCTGTTTAGTTTAGTGAAATTATCTCTCTTCTGTCCTTGTCTGTCATTAACTTTCTGTCTCCTTGATGGCAGTCTACATGGATCTTCAAGTTCTTCATTAATTTTTTTTTTAGGTAAACTCATTAGACACAGTTCCTTTTGTCTTACAGCATTTCAATGTTTTAATCTTACTTCTGGTCTCCAAAGGCAAGGGAATGTAATTTTTCTGTGCTGTGTTCCATTGATAAAAAATTGCTCGCTAGACTTTCTCATTCACTGTTTCAGAGAGACTGCAAATGTCTCGGAAGTCGCAGACTTCCACAATGAACTCTCCAGCCTGTCAGCATGACTGGAATAACTTATTCTTAAATTTAGGGTGATATACTTGCCGACATGAAATCCTACCTCTTTGCATTTAGCTTAAAGGTGAAATAGGCCACCCTGCACTGATCATTGCTCCAGTACCTATCACTTTGACAATCCTGACACTTCTGCATCCAAAGTAACAGAATTTGCCGCATTTTTAACAGAATGGTAAAGTTTGGAAGGCACTTCTCAAGTTCTACCCCACAAGAGTTTGCCCTAGAATTTGTTTGCATTGCATGTTTTTTTCCAGGTAGAGAATATGAATGGATAAGAATTTCCCTATTTAAGTGTTGAGCTCTGTGAATGGGAAGATTGTAGTTCACAGGCTGAAATGTCTTTTAACACAATTTACAAATGCATGTCCTAAGGGTCACCTCAAACCATTTTCTTATTATAATTAGTGTGAAAGCAGAACAAGACTATCACAAATTTAATTAGACTGGCCCCATAATTTATGCTTTTGAATATTTGCTGAAGCTGCTAATAAAATATTAATGTATGAAAAATGTATAGAAACAGCCTTCTTGCAAAGTCATCACAGCCTCCCACTTCCTTAAAGGGTAACCAGAGGTACAGCGATAACTGGTAACAATCAATATATTTAAAGTATTTTTTAATGGAGGTGATCCAGTTTTGTTTGTCCATTCTATTCCACTAGTTATTTCAGTAACAGAAATTTTCAGCTGAGGTGAAACTATAGAAAGCTTTTCTGACTCAAGGCTTTGAACCCTTACTCTACTAGCTAGGTGATTTTATTGCAGAGATAACAAATTAGTGCAACAGGTGAACCCGCCCTTTGTGACCCCACTTGGACTGTACCTTTACATGTCTTTCAGTAGCACCCAGTATGATCTTCATAGCACTCAGACGAAAAGCACAGGACTACTTTTCCAGTCCTTGAAGGTCTTCATACAGTCCTTCTGATCTAGGAGGAGACAGGAGTGCTTCTGTACCGTTGTAAACAGGCCAAGCTGCAGTAAAGGGTGAGGAGAATCAGGATAGGAGTGAAATTAGCTTCCTTCACGAAACCATAGAAAATAGAACCATATAATCACAGGCAGGTTTAGGTTGGAAGGGCCTTCAGAGATCCTCGAGATGCAACCCCTCTGCCATAGGCAGGGGCACCTCTCACCAGATCAGGTTGCCCAGAACCCCATCCAAGCTAGCCCTGAACACTTCCAAGGAAGAAGAATCCATAATCTCCCTTGGTGACCTGTTCCAGTGCCTCAGCACCCTCATAGTGAGGGGTGTGAGGAGAATCAGGATAAGAGTGAAATTAGCTTATTTCTTCCTTCATGAATTCATTCAGTATGAAGACAAGATACCAGACCATATCTGTAGCTCTCTGCTCAACAACCTTTCTCTGGGCAGGAATGCATTTGTGCTGGATTTGTGTCTTCTTGTTGTGGGCAAAGCTATTTCAGTGGTGTCTAGTTAGCATACCACACATGCCAGTCCAGCAAGGCATGTGACAAGCTACATGAAGATCTTTGCAGTGCAGTTCAAATCTCTTGTTAAAACAAATAACTGTCTTGCCCATCAGTGCTTTCTCCTCAAAACTGAAGCCAGTGCACTAAAGGTTAAAAACCTTCCCACAAAAGCATTTCACAATCTTGCAGAAAAATGACAAGGATGTGAAGATGGGGGAGAAATGGACAAGTGTAATATTTAATAGACATTGTAGTGATGCTGAAAATACTCTTAATAGCCTCCTGTCACATCTCTCCTTTGATAAGAACACAAGAACTAAAGAGACGCATGACAAGCCTCTGACATGGTTCTGAAAAATCTTGAATGTTAAAGTCAGTAATTACAGAAGGTTTTGTGTAGTTAAAGGAAACAAGTGCCTCAAGAAGGCTTTCCTTGCCTCAAATCAGAAAAGGCAAAAGGGCTTTGAGTTGTTGTCAAGTCTAAAAAAATCCAGTGATCTTTCTCATCCAGATTTAAGTGACAGCTGATAATCTCAGCTCTCCAACTCATTAACTCAGAGATTATTATCTTGACCTGATAAAACTCAAGGTGAAATTTCAAGAAAAGGAAAATGAGGTAGGGAAATGCTTAGGGTGGGGAAGTTGCTGAACTTTGGAACTCTGTCCAGATTCTTCCATCCTTGATGATAATGAAATACATTTTTAAAAAATGTTCTCTGTCCCTTACACAATGTTTTCTCATGTCTGAAACTACCCACTGGCCTAGATAATGATTTTCTGTGGCAGGTAGGTAAGCGCTTGAGAAGCAGACGGAATTCTTCCTGAATTTGGCCAGAGCTGTATGCACCATCATGTCATTTTAAGGACACAGCATTGAAAACGTGCTGGAAGTAGGGTGATTTCATAGGCAGGTTTAATACAAAAGGCATCAGGTTTTGTTACCGAGCAGCTTTCTCTGCTGTGTCACATACCTTCAGCAGCATAATCCTGTGAGAGAATTCTCACTCTTTTCTTTTTTGGTAAAACAACACTGCAATTCAATAACAAGGCTCTTCTGTGATCCATAATTTTTTGTCCTTTCATGAAATACCCTTACATGAATAATACAGAGCGGTACCTGAGCTGGTCTCACTGGTATTCAGGACAGCTGGATAAGAAGCTGTGAACCTTCTTGACTCAGGAGTGAAAACCCATCTGGTGACAGCTCAGCAGCTGGGATTATTGTCCTTAATGACACTGTTTTCCTTTTGATCTGAACAGAGCATGGGACTTTCTCATCTGCCCAGAATGAAAGGTCTTTGGGACAGCTGTGGTTTCATCTTTGGATGCCATCATCCTCAATACAGAGAGAAGAAGATTAATGAAGTACTAACCTAAAGTTTTTAGTAGTCTGATGAATTGCTAGTGTTTATGTGAAACACAAGGATAAAGTTTGTGACCACAGAAGACCATAGAATGGTCTGGGTTGGAATGTATTGGGTTGGAAGGGACCTCCAAAAGTCATCCACTCCAACCCTTCTACAAGAAGCAGGGACATCTCTATCTATAGCAGATTGCTCTGAGCCCCACTGAGCCTGACCTTGAATGTCTCCAGGGATGGGGCCTCCACCATCATGTCTTGTAGTAAGTATTAGGAGAAGCATTTTCCTTTGCCATCCCAGGGCATTCTCACTTTGTTGTACTTCTCTTTCTGGAGTGGAACATCTCCCTTATGAGGCAAGGCTGAGGGAGCTCAGTCTCTTTAGCTTGGAGGGAAGGAGACTGAGGGGTGACCTCATTAATGTTTATAAATATGTGAGGGCTGGGTGTCAGGAGGATGGAGCCAGGCTCTTCTCAGTGTCGTCTAGTGATAGGGCAAGGGGCAATGGGTGTGAGCTGAAACATAAGAGGTTCCACATCAATATGAGAAGGAACTTCTTCATGGTGAGGGTGATGGAGCACTGGAAGGGGCTGCCCAGGGGGGTTGTGGAGTGTCTGTCTCTGGAGACATTTAAAACCCATCTGGATGTGTTCCTGTGTAACTTGATCTTGGTGGTTATGCTGTGGTGGGGGGGATTCGACTGGATGCTCTTCCGAGGTCTCTTCCAAATACTAATGTTCTGTGATTCTGTGATTGAGAAACTGAAGAACGTGTAAAAAATATTTATTCTTCAGTAGATGTCTGGGCAGACACTGCCAATGCTTGCCTCACCAAGACCCTGCTGACACATAGGGTTATTTAAGACTGCTGGATGTTGGCAAGATCACCTGGATAAGATGTTTCCCATAGCAGCTGGTAGTGCTAGCCATCGATGTGGTGTGTGCAGAAGCACTTATTACGTACTATTTGTGTTTGCTTGCTCTTCGTACTAGCAGAGTCTGCAGAGTGCTAGTGCAGAGATGTCACAGAGAAGCACCTTGGTGGGCTGCAGAAAGCCAACTTGAAGTTCTGTGCTTTAGCACAGTCTTTTTTTTTTTTGTAGTGTCACCACAAATCAAGTTCAGATGTCTGAAAAGAGAAAAATTCACAAATGTTTTAAGTGCATGACAACTGTCCTGAGGACTTGGTTTTGTGTTTTCTGTGTGATTTTATTACCTCTGCTCTTTCTTTCAGATTTTTTCACCTAAAAAATGAGAATAATGTCACATTACATCTCCACAAACTTGGCCACGATAAGAATATGTTGAGTTATACCTTGAAGCCACTGTCTTACCTGTCTCTACCCTTTAGATACTACATGTTGCTCCTCAGCCTCATTTGAAGATGTGACTCCATACTTTTTAAGCAAAGTTACGATAAATTTAACTTCTTCTGCCTTGGCTGTAATCTCAAAGAAAATGTTTTTGCTCAGGATGGGTTTCCTGACATCTTTTATCAAAGCAAGTGCAGTACTTCATTAATACATGAAAGTGACCACAATGGGAGACCTTTTTGTGGAAATATCTTTGTTGAAAAGTGAACAGATTTCTTTTTTTTAATTAGAGCATAAAATACTGAATACAACTGTGTGAAGCAGAGATTAGAAAATCTCTTGAGGACTGAGATGATATTCCTGGTAGTCTGAAAAATTCATTGCTGTTGGTGGAAGTATTGCGTGATGATTGTGTATCTCTTATGGGGTAACCTTTATAGCGCCAAGAGAATTCATGCACGTAGTGTGATTGCTTTTATTATTCATAGTTCAAGTCACTTAAATATGGGCTGCTTTTTCACCAAGGGAGGGAAAAATAAAGGACAGGACTACACAGGGTATCACTGTTTATTTTTTTTCCATACTACTGTACTGTATTTACAGACCTTTTGTCATCCCAGTCACAACTGTTATAGAGATAGTTCAATATAACAAAAGCATTTTAGAAAAGAGGAAATGGTTCTGAGCTCTGCACACTGAGCATGAGCTGTCATGAGAGTGGCAGCTGCTTTAGCCACTTCAGCTGCTTTAGCCACCGGGGGGGCAAAAAAAACAAGGGTAACCACATGGCAGCAGAGGAAGACCAGGCCATGGTCACCACTGCATATGGTTGTGGGAACTCGAACAGAGGTCCCCCAACAAAGATGAGGCTATATGGGTGACAGACTACCAGGAATATACTGGTTTCTTGAGTTTTCCTGGCTGTGTAAGGTGTGAGCAGGTGGATTATCTGCCCCGGAGGGCCAACAGCATCCTGGTGTGGATCAGAATGGGGTTGGTTAGCAGATCAAGAGAGGTTCTTCTCCCCCTCTACTCTGCAGTGGTGAGACCACATCTAGAGTACTGTGTCCAGTTCTGGGCTCCTCAGTTCAAGAATGACACAGAGCTGCTGGAGGGTGTCCAGCGTAGAGCAACGAAGATGATGAAGGAAGTGGAGAACCTCCCTTGTGAGGGGAGGCTGAGGGAGTTGTGTCTCTTTAGCTTGGAGGAGACTGAGGGGTGACTCCATTAATGTCTATAAATATGTGAGGGGTGGGTGTGAGGAGGATGGAGCCAGGCTCTTCTCAGTGTCATCTAGTGATAGGACGAGGGGCAATGGGTGTAAGCTGGAACATGGGATGTTCCATATAAATATCAGAAGGAACTTCTACACAGTGAGGGTAATGGAGCACTGGAACAGGCTGTCCAGGGGGTTTGTGGAGGCTCGTTCTCTGGAGATGTTTAAAACCCTCCTGGATGTATTCCTGTGCGACTTGATCTAGGTGATTCTGCTGTGGCAGGGGGATTGGACTACATGATCTTTCAAGGTCCCTTTCAATCCCTAACGATTCTATGCTATGACCTGAAGGCCAAAGGGTAGAAATCAGTAGGCTGAAGGGGAAAACACAGAAAATAATTTAGCAGCAATTCTTACTTTATTACAGTACTTCTGAAAACACCGTGGCATCCAGTTTGGTGCTAAGAAGCTTAAGAACATCAGCTTAGGCACAGGAGGCCAAACATCTAGGAAAGCACATTTTGTGGCTGTCAAGGCAATTACCTTATGCAAATCAATCCGACACAGAGCTACAGCTTTTGCTGCATTATCAGAGCTCCTGTTCAGTTCAAGTTCAGTTCAAGCAAATAACTTGTTTGCTGACCCATGCTCAGAGCTCAGATTCTTAGATGAACCAACTTAATTTTGATGCAATGGGGAGAAATACATCCCCTTACCTGCAGCTAAAAGAATCTCAGCAGTATTAAGTAAGTCTTAGCTAGGTTTAGTTCCCAACAGAAAAACTGACCAAAACTTCATGTGTTACCGCTGTAAGTACTATCAAATCTAAGTTACAACATGAAAAGGCCTCTGAGCATACAAAAAGCTTACGATATTTGAAAATAGAAAAGAAAAAATAATTAAAAAATAGAGTTTCCATAGTAAAGACACTAGACATTAAGAGGTTATTCAATGCAGTGCAGCACGCAGACAAAATGTCAAGTCAGGCTGTTCAGGCTGCAAAACCAAAAATGTTCCCTTGTGGACTACAGTGCAGTTTATATTACCCTCAGTACCAGTCTAGAGCAGTGTGACAGGTCTTCCACATTTTGGCACTCAATTATAAGATACTACAGATTTAAACACTAAGATGAAGCAATGAGTTCCTGAAGGCAGCAAGCTGTCTATGAAACAGCATTTACAATTAGCAAGTTCTTTATTGTGTTCTGTACTGTAAGATATCTTCAGGAGAAACCCACATAACAGTAGTGATCTCACCAAATTACAGTCCAACAGGAATTTGTTGCCTGTTTCTCCCAGATTTTTCTGTGGCACACTCCACTCAGCTTTGTATCATCTTTTAACCTTTCCCTAGTAAACCAAAAATTATTTGACTCTTGTCATTCTTGCCAGTTCCCAAACAGAAGTAGGGGCAAGCAATTTTGTTTCTGATATTCTGGCAATGGAGAATAGTATCACAGAATTAAAATAAGAGGATACCAAGTACACCCTAGCCATGAAAACAGCTTCTAGAAATATAGTCCCTCTCAAGTCCACACATGCAAGTCAAATTCAGGTATTTTATAATCTTGTTTAAAATGAAGGTGAACTAATAATTTAGTAAATCAAAACAATTAGAATTAAAAAAACCTCAATACCTACATATAAATACTTAATGGGAAATTTTCTTTGTTTTGTATAGTTGCTTGTTAAAATTGTGTCCTGGATTTTTGAGGAGGTGTCATCTTTAAATGCCTGACTGCAAAATAAAATTGAAGTGCACAATTATACAAAGACAACCTATTCCCCAGCTTTAACTGAGCTTCCTTGCAAAAATCTTACAAAAACAAAGCATATAGCAGTTTGTTTGCACATAATGCATTTTTGATGACCTACAATGTCTGTGGCTACAATGCAGACCCTGTTCTAGGTTTCAAGTTCTTCAAAAAACGTTCCCCAAGTTTCCTAAGAATCTGATCACAGCAGCTGGTTATGAAATTCCCACTCATCAAAGGAACAGTTGTAGAAACACTGAAAAAAACCCTAAACTGCAGAGCCAATTTCCACAGCTTTTGCCTTCTTCATCTGGCTGAAGCAACAAGTCATTGATCTTGCAAAAGAGTAAGAAGCCACCTAGTTCTTGGACAGCAGTCAAATTTGCAGTTGAGAAATGGATAAAATGGCTCCAACTACAGAGCTCTTTCACACATAATTTCTTTTTCTATAAGGCTAAAAGGGAACATGCATAAGCACCCCCACCCCCATTTATTGAAAAATCTTTGAAGTCCTGAGTATTAAACTTCACTACCAGCTTATTTTACATAATTTCAGACAAAAGCTTATTTATATAATGTTGAACACTCAGTCAAGAAAGCACAACTTTAATTGTGTTCCCAACTCTCACCTAAGTAACATCTTTCTTCAAAGGACCCTTGATGAAAGGGCCCTACAAATCATAGATGCATGTAATTCCTTTCAACCAATTCAAATATCACAGCCAACAACGTTCTGAATCTCAGAACCAGTTGCAGGCTTCCTTCCATTTGCTGCACTTCTAGAACCTGAACACCTTAGATTCCAAGAAAAGAACTATGTTGTTGTCAGAATAGACGCAGTGACAACATATAAACAAATTTTCCATTATGCAACATGAATAATAATTTGGTACTACAGCTCCAGCATGCCTGGTGGTTCAGTGGCTCATGCACTTAAATAGCAGACAAACTTCCCATTTGATTTTAATATTACTGAAGAGGCAGATTAATTTAACGTGCACTTAAATCTGTACTTGAAAATAAGACCATTTTTCTTTATAATATAATCTAATATATTAGACTACTATGAAGTCTAATATCAGGATATGATAACTTTGTTATGTATTATTTCACTTACATGAAAATGTTTAAGCTTTTCTTCTATCTCACCCTTAGCCATAAAATGTATTTTGTCTGTTTATTTAACTTTGTGGAATCAGCACTTTTGAGCATAATATTTCTTTACACATTTTGAAAAGATAACTAACTTCTCGTCTATCTATTTATAATGAAAAGAGTTTCTGGCACATCTTGAAATTAACCTGCCAGAATTACTTATCTATTTATTTTAATATGGAAAGCAAATACAAGGAAAAAATATTTAGAAAACCAGAATACTTCGAGAGCCAACTTCAGTTTAAGTTAAATAAACACACATTTCCCTACTCCTCAGAAAAGAGTCTTCTCTAGAAGCTACATCTGAGAGGCATAAACATTTACAGGAGAAAATATAAATGTAAACCACTTGAACTACTCTTCACTCAAAGCAGAAATCAGTGAGACATTTAATGAACAAATAGCAAGCCCACCAACAGTTTAAACACAAATCAGATAAACAGAAAACAGAATAAACTGCCTGGACACTGTCACAAGAAGTGTCAGAAGGCCAGACTAGAGGAGAAAAAAGAAGCAAGGGCAAAGGAATGGAGAAAGCCAATAGCTTAAAAAAAACTCCGTCACCACCAGTCAGAAACAAAACAAAACACCAAACCAAACCCCAAGTGTTCTTCATTGTGGCTGCCTTGAGAAGTGAAGGCCCTCTGTGACTGAACTCAAGAGGTGCAAGATAGATTTTGATGAGGAGAAAACAGGGAGAGGCTGGAATACAAGCAGAACTCTAAGGTTGTCTTGGGATATATGTAAGTTTTCCAGAAGGTCTAGAACTGGAACACAAAAACTGTCACATCAAGAATTTAAAAAGTGTCCTCACCTTTGAAGTAACAGCTTTTAACACTCTAATGAAGAAAGCTTTTGAGCAGTAAGTCTAGCAAATGTGGTTTTCTACAGGCATAACGACTTAGTCCAAACACTTCCTTCTCCAAATAATTCTAAATTCCTTCAGAACCCAGTGACATCTGCCTCCTCCCTAACAAAAGACATTGCAAGTGATGCACATAAGCTGAAGCTCTATGCAGCACAAGTAATGAGCAAACACTTCACATAGAACACAAGAGTGAAAAGATTTGTGATCATATGTCTAGTACTCATCAGATGGCACATGTCAAGGCAGAAGGAGAAAGTGAAATTAAAGATAAAGCAGCTGAAAACAGAAAATACCTATCAGAACTAAGAAAACATCAGAAAATTCTCCAGATACTGTCATAAGAAAGAACATGACCAGTAAGATAGATGCCCTGATTGCCAAGTCTCACAAAATGCAGTATCAATTTCAAAGCCATAGAAACTGATTTGCTTTTCTGTGCAAACACTGCACAAAGATATCTATGGGGAAAAACAAGGAAGGGAGGCAGACAACTCTAGAGCAACAGAATACTAAGAACAGGAGTAAGAACTCTATAATTTGGACAGATGGCTCCTACTTCCAAGTAAACGCAAAGAGGTTCAGAGAATGTGAACCAGTGTGCACACAGTTTAGTTAAAACACCATTTGATACCTGGTTTAACGGATTTTTTTTTTAAATAAAATGAGAACATTGCTTTAACTCTAACCTCAGGATAAAAATTCCAAGGCCTGTTCAGAGGGGTCTTTCCCTACTACCACAAAAGGCAAAGGAATATCCATTTAGTTTTACAGCAGGCTGCACAATTTCTGACACACTTTACATTTCCTCAAATGTAACTTGACATGACTTTATAAAACCCACAGTATTTAAGTTTCCTATAAAAGAAACTGCTGCATAAACTGTCTCTGCATCTCACAGTGCAATTTAGTACAGCGACGCTGAGCAGTGCTTGTAGTTTCGATATGTCTCACTAAAAAAACTTTTAGAATCATCTTTGACCTCTGTGCCCCTTTCAATGCACTGTTAAAAGGACAGTCAGCACAAAAATATGGAACCAGAAGTTGCACACTTCTGTAGCTACTGCACTTAGAACAACTATGATTGTCAGCAGCACACAAATACATAACCTGAGGCTGTAGGCAGCTTTTAAAGAAGTTAAATCACAGAATCACAGAAAATTAGGGACTGGAAGGGACCTCAAAATATCATCTAGTCCAATCCCTCTGTCACAGGAGGATCACCTAGACCAAGTCACACAGGAACACATCAAGGCAGGATTAAAACATCTCCAGAGAAGGAGACTCCACAACCCTCTTGGGTAGCCTGTTCCAGTGCTCCATCATCCTCACTGTGAAGAAGTTCCTTCTCCTATTTGTATGGAACCTCCCATGTTCCAGCTTACACTCACTGCCCCTTCTCCTATCACTAGATGACAGTGAGAAGAGCCTGGCTTTATCCTCCTGACACCCACCGCTCACATATTTATAGACATTAATGAGGTTACCCCACAGTCTCCTCCAAGCTAAAGAGACCCAGCTCCCTCAGCCATCCTCATAGGGGAGGTGTTCTAATTCATTCATCATCTTTGTTGCTCTGCGCTGGACTCTCTCCAGCAGTTCTGTGTCCTTCTTGAACTGAGTGGCCCAGAACTGGACACAATACTGCAAATGTGGTCTCACTAGGGCAGAGCAGAGCAATCAGAATACCAGTCAAGGATGCTCTGGCAACACTGTGTCATGGGATTAGTTCTACCTATAATGAATAGCATTTCAGGTGCAACTCGAACTCTGCTTATGCATTTATAATGTAAGCATTTTAGTCCATTATTTCAATTTAAGACTTGACAGAGTTATCGCATAGAATGGTGTGGTTTTGAAGAGAATTAAGTGTTCATCTGCAAACTGAACAGTTGAGCAGCTGGTTCAATACCCCCTTTCTTTACTTCACAGCCCAGTAGGAAAGAAAACCTGAATTTTGAGTTCAGAGACACACAGCATGGGATATAGTAATTTATCAATAACAGATAAGAAGTCAAAGTGCTTGCAATGTGATGAAGAAAATGACTTTCAAAGCAGGATAACTGATTAAAACATCAGATTCTTTCAAAACGAAAACAGTTTCCATGTTTGAACATCATTCACAACACTCAAACTACGTTTTTACTGAAGTGTTTTCATATTTCTGCCTCTGCATAGTGAGTTGATGATAAAAAATAATCTAGCATTTCCCACTTGTGAATTGTCACAGTATGAAACCCTGGCAACAAAACCAGTTTTTCCTGTTTAGATATTTCTCTAGATCCCAATTATTGCAGGATGACATGTGCTTGAAATACCATGTGGTGCTCAGCATGGCACTCCCAATAAGGAGCACCTGATCCATTGCTCAAGACACTTTTCCAGTGTTCTTAACAGACCGTTTCAGCCACTATCATCTTAATTTTCCATTCCACTACTGATAACACCATTTACTCCAAATCTGAGCCTTCCAAATTCTTATTCATTACTTTGCAAAACCAAAACACTACAAAACAGCAAAGGCACCCAACTAGCCCCCAGAAACTTCTCTTATTAGGAACCCAGACTTAGTTATTGAGACATGAAACATGACATTCAGCTGTTTATTGAAGAAAATGCACATGTACCTAAACTTGAAGGGCTTTCTAGCGTACATTCAGCCACAGAGGTAACCGGAAGAGCCAGACAAGAAGAGGGGCAACAGAACTTGCTAAACATGGTATCAGTGAGGAAATCAAGTCAGCTCCTTATAGCCACCACAGCACGTTGAAGCCAGCCCAGATGTCTGGACAGAATTACTTCAGCTAATGGAGCACTTCCTGAGCATTTAGAGAGAATGCTGCTTGGACATCAAGACTTGTTTCCAAACTAAGAACTGCAATAAAATAAACTAAAACACAAAACCTTCAACATATTTACCATGTACTAGTATACAATAATTCATCCAAATAATTAAATAATGCCAAGAATACTGACATGAGGTTAAACACTACATGTACTATAGGATGGCCTCAAATATTAAAGTTTCTAATAGCAAACCCCAGAAAATCAAACTAAATATTATAACATTGTTATTTTGACTGCTTCCCTATATTATTCCTTCTCTTATTCATATGTATGTATAAGTTACAGAGTCAAATAATTTCCCAAAGATGGTAAAATTGTAAAATGATGACAGTCATTGAAGATATATTAATTTTATTTATAGATATTTATTGTATCTTTTTTACAGCTATTGTTTTCTTTAACGAAAAAGACTGGGGGGAAGACTGGTTGGAGACCAGTCCTGTAGAGAGGCACATGGGAGTACTAGTTGAACATGAGCCAGCTCAGGTACCACGAAAGGCCAATGGCATCCTGGCTTGTATCAGGAATACTGTGGCCAGCAGGACTAAGGATTTAATTCTCCCCCTGTACTGGGCACTTGTGAGGCCTCACCACAAGTACTGGGGGTAGTTCTGGGCCACTCAATTCTAGAAAGAGACTGAGGCTGTTGGAGCAGGTCCAGAGGAGAGCTACAAGACTGGTGAAGGGACTAGAAGGAAAGTCTTATCAGGAGAGGATTACAGAGCTGAGGTTATTTAGCCTGAAGAAGAGAAGACTCAGGGCAAGGACCATCTCCCTTTCTACAACTATCTGAAGGGAGGTTGTAATCAGGTAGGGGTCAGACTCTTCTCCAAGGCAACTAGTGACACGACAAAGAGGGCAGCGCCTGAAGCTGTGCCAGGGGAGGTTTAGGTTGCATATTAGGAAGAACTTCCTCATGGAAAGGGTGATTAGACATTGGAAAAGATTGCCCAGGGTAGCAGTGGAGTCCCCATCCCGGAAGTTACATAAGGAAAGACTGGATCACAGAATCACAGAACATTCCAATGCTCTGCCACCCTCACTGTGTAGAAGTTCCTTCTGATATTCATATGGAACCTCCTATGTTCCAGCTTAGACTCACTGCCCCTCGTCCCATCACCAGATGACACAGAGAAGAGCCTGGCTCCATCCTCCTGACACCTACCCCTGACATATTTATAAACATTAATGAGATCACCCCTCAGTCTCTTTTTCTCCAAGCTAAAGAGACCCAGCTCCCTCAGCCTCTCCTCATAAGGGAGCTGTTCTAATGCCTTCATCATCTTCATGACTCTACGCTAGACACTCTCCAGCAGCTCTGTGTCCTTCTTGAACTGAGGGGCCCAGAACTGGAAACAATACTCCACATGTGGTCTCACTAGGGCAGAGCAGAAGGGGAGAAGAACCTCTCTTCATCTTCTAACCACCCCACTTCTGATCCACCCCAGGATGTTGTTGGCCCTCTTGGCCACAAGAGAACATTGCTGGCTCATGGTCATCCTGCTGTCCACCAGGACACCCAGGTCCCTTTCTCCTACACTGCTCTCCAACAGGT
>JAOXOE010028368.1:0-14672 GCA_028565055.1 Phoeniculus purpureus | reverse complement strand
ACTCAAAAAAACCTCGAATAATTTGGTTCTTATCGACTTCTTCTATACTCATGGATGGTTAGATACTGGAATAGATTGCCCAGGGAGGTGGTGATGTCACCGTCCCTGGAGGTGTTTAAGGAACGAGTGGACACAATGCTTAAGAATCTGGTCTAGCAGTTAGATAATAAGATAAAGATTGGACTTGATGACCCTGGAGGTCCTTTCCAGCCACGATGATGATGATTTTGTGAGCTGGATCTCTTTAGCTTGGAGAAGAGGAGAGTGAGGGGTGACCTCATTAACATTGATAAATATTGTCAGGAGGCTGGAGCCAGGCTCTTCTCAGTGTCATCTGGTGATAGAACGAAGGGCAATGGGTGTAAGCTGGAACATAGGCGGTTCCATATGAATGTGAGAAGGAACTTCTTCACAGTGAAGGTGACAGAGCACTAGAAGGGGCTGCCCAGTGAGGTTGTGGAGTCTCCTTCTCTGGAGATGTTTAAAACGTGCGTGGACACGTTCCTGAGGGACTTGGTCTAGGTGATCCTGTTGTGGTAGGGGGATCGGACTAGATGACCTTTCAAAGCCCTTCCAATCCCTGATGTTCTGTGATACCCTGTTCTAATTTAAAAACACTGACACTCATCCTGCTGCTATGCACTCCTGTGAACTGTCCCTCATGAGCTTTCCTGTAGCACCCCTTCAGGCACTGAGTAAGTGCCTTCAGGTGGACTAGGTTTCCTGGGATCCTTCTCTTCTCCAGGCTGAACAGCCTCAAGTCTTTCACCTTGTTCTCATAGAAGAGGTGCTCTAGCCCTTTGATCATTTTAGTAGTTCTCCTCTGGATCCTCTCCAACAAGTCCACATCCTTCTCGTGTTGAGGGCAACACAGCTGGATGCAGTACTCCAGGTGAGATCTCACCAGAGCAGAGGGGCAGAATCACCTCTCTTGATCTGCTGGCTACGCTTCTTCTCATGACAGACACATAAACATAAAAAAGTAAAACCAGCTCCAGTCCTTAGAAGAAGAGTAGCTCTCAGACCACATCTTTCCTCCCTGTTGCCAGCATCAGTGGCACCCTCATCCCTCCCAATCGAGAAAGGTAAATCACAGAGAGGACAGCCCGTGGTGGCACTGCTTCACACCGAAACCTCCCCCAGTGCCCAGTGTGAGCTCTGCACCAGCTCCCTGCACGGGCTCCAGTCCACGAACCGTTGCACAAGCTCACACATGCACACCATTAAGCGTGTTTGTTTGCGTTTCTTCAAGTTCAAGGCCTCGCAGAGTAAGCTCTGCAGGGTAGGGAGGCTCTGCTCTTCAGACATCTAAGGCACCACACCCAGCTGGGAGGAGGAGGAGGAGAGATTTTTAATTTTTTGAAACTCCCATCCACCAGTTCAACAGCAACAATGGTGCCAAATGAAGTCTTTCCACTCATGCAATTTTTGTGGTCTAAACTTCACCACGTGTTTAACCACGACTCCTTGGCCAGTCCCCGCAGCACCCAGGTTCCCAGGTGGTCCTTCATCCCAGCAGCGGCCAAGCCTGCAACTGTTTAGTTTCAGAGCTCGGGGCAGTCAGAGCAGAGTGGATAGAGGCCAACTATAATACAGACACACACAGGACTATGTTATATAAAATACACACGCACGCTCTCACACATTTTATGTATACACACACGCACGTATGTGTATAAAAACACATCGACCCACACACAATGTGGGTGTTTAAAACAGAACCCCCCAACCAGAAAATAAAATATTTTACTGGAAAGTGAATGGGCTTTTTCAATGCTTAGAAAAATGTGTTAAAGTAGAACGAGAACATTAATGAATCCCTGCTCAAATGCCCGTGAAACTGTGCTTCATACTGACTGCATGAAAAGGTTTTACTGTTTATTTATATCACTGCTACAGGAAAATCTCGTTTGGGGTGAAATGTTAGACATGCTGCAGAAGGGGCTTGAGTCTTCATGGCCCACCAAGCTGTCCTCAACAGCAAACCTCCTTGTGGCCTCGCTGAAGGCAAGATTGGAAAACAAAACTGAACTGGAGCACAGAACGGTCACTCTCCTGGTGCAGTCCTTTTGCCGTCATGAAACTCCTGAGCCAGGCAGTTTTCTCTGAGCCTGAGCTGGGGAAAAGCCCACCCTGTTTTTGAAGCTTCCTCCTCTAACAGGTGACATCTACTGCAGAGCGCTGCGTGCTGCCCCACAGGCAGTGAGACTTCCCTGAATAAATCGCCTCTCCACAGCAACTCAAGAGAGGATCATCTCCACTTAATACATGTTGTTATGTGATGGAAAGACCCTGGTGGAGGCTGGTAACGCAACCAGGAAGGGTTTCTTGATGGAGGTAGGCTTTGAGATCTCAGCCCTTCAAAGAGAATCCACTAATTGTACGGGCAGGTTTCCTGAATCATTACACCCTGTTATTAGAGCTTTCAGCTGGGAAGTGGAGAGACCCGGACTACTCCAGTGGCAGCTTAAGATTTTTATACAAATGGGATCATCTTTTAAAGTTTTAGAGCCTGGAGAGGCTTTGAGAACTGTGTTTGGACATTTCTTTGGGGAAAGCAAGTTCAAGTCCCATCAAGCAGAGGAAAATAACTCATGGGAGTCTCCCATATCCCAGATGAATACTTTAATTATTGGCCTGGGCATGGGGAGGAGCAGGGAGAACAGCATTACTGCTTTCTCCAGTTCTTCAACTGACAGAAGGGATTAACCCTTCTTGGGCATCATACCAAATCCAAGCTTTGGGCCTCCAGTCATAAAAGGCATCTCTAATCCATGTAGAAATAAGATCCAAAGGCAGTGGTAGACTCTTGTCTAAGGTAGTGAGGGTGATAAGGGTCCCATTAAGCTGCTTCTTTGGCCCCAGCCAGAGATGGGCTTCTCCAGAAGGCAAACACAAGCACCAAAGATGCAAAATTCCCTCTACAGGGTCTGTCTCTTCCTACTGAAGGAAGAGGGATCCCTGGCCACCAGAATCCTAAGGCAAGAAACCTTCTCTGGCGCTGAAACAAGATGGGATGAATCATAAAATTACAGAATGGTTTGGGTTGAAAACAACCTTAAAGCTTATGTAGCTTCGATCCTCCTGCTGTTGGCAATCCAGGCACCAAGCCTCTGTGTTTCCTCAGCCCTTCTCCTTCTGAAATTGATTAATCCCATCCTGTATAGTGCCCAGTGCACTGCATGGGTGCTTAGCGTCCCTTAGGAGAGATTATTCACATGGCAACCCATAACTTTGGCCAGACGAGTGCACTAACAAACGCAGAGGATTGAGCCAAGCTCTTGGAAGCTGAAGGGAAAGGAAACAAACTAATACATTGACCTAGTGCTCTGATATATAGTAACCATGAAAAAGAGCAATGAGAACATGGCTTGAATGGTACATGAATTGTGGACATTGAAATACTTGGGGGAAATGGTGGGAGGAATCCCTTTCCGTCAGAGTTCAGAGAACATGGTGCTCTGAACTAGCTGAGAACAGGCAGCCTGCAGGACAGGACAGCAGATCCCATCAGAGTCTGACGAATAACAGGATTTCACCAGCTTAACAGAGAAAGCTTTCAGTGGGGACGTAAAAGGAGAGAGCCAGCATTCACAGACAAAACAGGCTAGGCTGACTCAGTTTGTTATCGTGGATGTATCTGAGATCAACCCAAGATGATTTCAAGATTCCCTGAGTGATCTTGTGCAGCAAACCTTGCCAAAGGCAAGGTGTGCTCTAGAGTAAGTTGTAGCTCATAATCACCATTGTATCAGGGGGAAAAAATACATTAAAACCATTTAGTTTTGTATAAGCTAGTCTAGAATAACAACATAGAACCTGAGGTTTCTTGAGGAAAAAGCTTTATTAAGCAAAATTACCAAACAGAGCTCAAGAGGATTAAGTATCCCTAAACCCCAAAAATTTATCTCAGCTCAGTAACTCTAGCTTTTCACCAGCAGTTCTTGCTCAGGACCATTGTGTGACCCAGATCAGCTCCAAGTGCAGTGAGACAACGAAGCCCCAGCCAAGTGTCTAGGTGAGAGTCCTCCATCAGTAGCCAGCGAAAAAAACCACTGAGTTGGCAGAAAGAATCTCACTCACTTCAGTGACCTTTGAATCCCATCCCAAAAGAGAAAGCAATGTCCATCACAGAAGTGCTCCTGTCACCTAACTCATCTACTGCTCCTTTGTTAAATGCACTGTGTAGTCTCAAACTATAAAGTTCCAGCAAGCATCCAATATTAACAGGTTTTAGATGGAGTGATTAACCAAAGCCCAGGAACTTGGAGAACTGGCACATTAATGTCTTCTGGCCACTAAATCTTTCTTACCGAGCAATAAAAGAGCCAAAAAAGCTAAGTGATTAGGAAGTTAGTACACTAACTCCTAATCCCAAAGAGGGTTCCCTAATTGTTTACAGAAGACAGACTGCAATGAAGGGATGATTAGAAACACGTCAGTTGCAGGCCTTTGACAGCAGCAAATCTGTCTTTGTGGGAGGAGGAATAGACCATAGCGAGCAGTCAGATAAGCAGAGAGCAAATTACTGGTTGCTCAGGGTCAGAGATTTTGCAGTTCTGCCATCATCTACTCTGTAGGTCTTAATGTAAGGTGGCATCAGACATACCTGATATTTTGCATGAAAGGGAAAAAAACTACAAAGAAGTGGACACATCATGGAGCCACGGTGCTGCCTTTCAACCCAACTGGGACCACCCATCCAAGTGACAACACTCCTTGAGAGCAGCACTGCTCAGAGCTGCTGCTGGAGCAAATGCTGGGCAGCAGTGTTCCAGGGGCAGCTTGTGCCACTGCAGCCATGAGAAATGAAGGCAAAGTGGGGCAGCATCCTGTTTTGGTTTTCTGGCAGGGGGATTGGACTAGATGATCTTTCGGAGTCCCTTCCAATCCCTAATGATTCTATGATTCTATGACCCTGTTGGTGCTGTTGACATTAGAGAGCACAGGACACAACGAGGACAAGCTTAACATCTGAGGTGCTAGCACAATATCATCAGTGACTATACCATAAAGCGGATTTGTACAATTGTTTTTGTACAATCGTTTTTGTATGCTTGGAGCAGTGCAGTATATCTAGAGCTGTGATGCTCCACAGTGCTATTTCTTGCATGACTGCAGTCCACTGGGATGTATTAACACTCACAGCTTTGTGCCAGGTCATGAAAATGAAGAACAGGGGCAGCCTGCACGAGTGGGTGGGGAATGCAAAGCCACTTTACTGATACAAAACATTGAGACCAGTCACCATTGGTCACATGAGCAACTCTGTCTGCTGCATCTCACCACTCCTGGCTGTGCCAAGCACCATGTGTAGAAGCTCGAGGCATCTATCAGAAGCACAGCCAAGTAAACACACATGCAAACATCCCCATGCCAAGAGAAGGATAAAGTTGTTTCTCTCTTCCAGATATAGTTGGTTCTGTTTCTATACAAAATATAATTGTTCTGATTTTCAACACTGCAAACCCTACCTGGAGCCCGTTAAACTGCCTTTGTACACCATGGAACTCACAGCAGTTAAGAATGGGCTGTCAAGGCAAAAAGTAAATAGGGATGGGTTGTAATGACTATTAATATGGTTCTAATAAATACTAATTCACACAGATCCATGAAACACTCCGCACCTCAGCTTGGCCAACACAGCTGGTGTGCCCCCTGGACCTAGTGGTCCCAGAATCCTCAGCTAAACTGTCCAACCAGAGACAATTCACTGTGCTCTGCTGCAGCTGCTTCAAGACACACACACCTCATAGCTGGTACTGGGATTTTCTGCCAATGACTTCAAAGAGGGCAGGATCCAACTCATCGTTTGAAGCCCAGCCCCATTCCCTGTCCTTAGGCAAGTTAAGGAGCCATGAGAACAGCTCAGAAACCTCAGCTGCTTCAAAGCGCATCTGCCTACCTTGGGAATCAAGAAACGCCCTGAAAGCACATCTTTCCTCTGCACCTGCAAAGTACCAGTGACCTGCTCAAGATGAGGTGAATGCCCACGTCCTACCTGCTGACTGCATGGTCCTCAAACACCTGAGTTCCTGCTATTTTGCATCATATCCCAGCTCTTCCCACTGCTTATTGCCACAAAAGCTGGGCCGGCCAAAAGGCTTTGCCCGAGTTAAACACCCATTATCGAATGAGCAAAGGCATACTCTTGTGCAGGACGCATGGCTTGGTGGTTTATCTTCCCTGATGGCAGCAGTGGAAAAACAGCACAGAAATACTTTTGTGTGCATTATGGCAATCTCCTTCTTAATTAATACTTCATTGCTCTAATTCAGTCTGTTTCTCTGCTTGCAGGTCATCAGTATGAAGTTACCCCCAAAGGGGCTTGTAATTAAGATGTTTTCCCACGGTGCAGTGTTCCTCCCACTCATCCTGTCCCATCTGAGCAAGAGACCAAGCAGTGTCCCTATTTCCCTAGGAATTCCATAGGGGCATTTGGCAAAGTGACACAATGCCTGAAAGGTGAAATAAAATGAGAGGCTCTTCCCTAGCTCTGGGCACACATGAGAGGCTGTCTGAGTGCATGTGCTACCCACCCCAAGAGGAAGAGTTTTGGGAACAGCCCTGTGCTCATGCGTTCCCCCAGACAGCGTCAGCACAGCATCTGAGAAAGCTGTGAGTTGACGCAGGTCAAACCTGTGCCAAGGCATTTGCTAACACTGAAACTGGATGGGTAGTCACAGGCCAGGGCAGCAGACCATGTGCTGGCCAGTGCATGTCTACTAGTAGTAGTGCATGTTCCCTTCTCTCAAAGGCATTGTTAGAGTTGTACATCAAAGACCACAGACTGTCCAGGTGCTGTGGAGATGGGAACCAGACAAGTACCCAAAATTAGATGAAAACAGAAAGAAAATGTTCTCTAGCAGAAGTAATCCAAGTTAATTTTGTCATCTCCAACTTCAAAGTTACGAGCTCTATTATTTTGTCTGTGGAAGAAGTAGAAAAACACTCATCATGTCCAACATAGATTCATGCCAAGAACAGGCAAAGTTCTGGTCTATTGAATTAATTAACATTGTTTTTTAATTGAGGTTTCACATCTCACCCAGCCTGGCTTAAGGCATGTCTACACGGATGGGCACAGACGCGCGCAGGCTCCTTTGTCCATCTTCCAAGCCAGCTTGACTCAGGCTGGCTTCAGCAGCACACTACACTTGCAAGAACTACCTGGCTACTTGAGAGTAAGTAAAACATGCTCCTAACATGCAGGGCATGATATTTAAGCCCAGCACTTTGCTCCATGAGTGTAGCTTCACAAACTCTAGATGCAGCTGGCTTGTGCCTAATTGGCTTGGAGAGGAAGAGAGGAGATCACATGTGTTTGCATCCGTCTAGGCAGGCATGCCCTTATATGCCCGTTTGAATGTTTACTAAATACCTTCTTATTTGGCCACCCACTAGTCGAAGTACCATCATGACAGCTTTTAGAAACCGAGCAGTTTTCCATTTTACTGCTTCCTTTTTGGCTATGCAAAGCCAAAATACTGTGGTGCTGACCATCACCAGCAAAGCCCAGGAATGGAGACACACATGACTGTGACAGCAGCATTAAACAGCAACAAATTGATTACGTTTGTTAAACGTTCCTGTTTCTGATAAGCACAGGTGCTATTTACAACACAAGTTCTGTTTCATAGGTGGGTACGTGCAGTGATCTATTGTTTTGGCAGATTCTTCTAGAAAAGCACATTCAGAAGTCGCTCCAATGAAACACTCTATGAATAATCTATGAAACATGGTCGTGTCCATGAAACTGATGCTGTCACAGGAAAACAAACCATCTCCATTTCATCTGTATTAATGTTCAGCCAAGCCAGACACAGAATAAATAGTCCAAGTATTTACTTTGATCTCTTTTCAGAACAGGCCACAGATACATTTGGAGTCAGGCAAGTCACTGGAAAGAAATCTCTTATGTGGAATAATAGGAAGTATATGGAAAGTGAAGAGGAAAAACCTTTTCAGGGGAACACAAATCATTCAGAATCTGCTGGGATGTAATTTACAACGAACACAGTAATTTATGCAGGGAGGAAGCTTGCAGTAACTCATCTGAAGTGGCTTTCTTTGCATTAACACCGACCCAAGATAAAACTTACCGACGGCTCTTCCATGCAACTGAGGTAGTCCATGGAGTATTAGTTTTTGGCAGTTAACATGTTATTCTGATATGGAACATACAAACCAATCAAATGGATTTAACCATTCGCTGTCCACTGCCAGGATAACAGCACCACTCCTCATGACCCCCAACCAAAGTCTTTGCTTAGGACATTGGTCTCACGATAGTGTTGCCAAGAAAAGGAAAAGTGAGAGATCCTACCAAAATAAGTGTGTCACTGTGGAAAGAACAGCAGAATTTGTCTTGTTGGAAAAAAGCCTAGTACACAAAACACACACAGTAGCACCAAGACTGTTTTCCCCAAGAGCAGCATTTCTGTGCCTTCACTCAAGGCAGCCTTATCAATTCTAGCCCATGGGCATTCCCAGGGGAGAGCAACCTTCAGGGCTGCTTTGTGAACTGTGGAGATTGGGTAGACCTGCCAGTCATACGGCTTTGCTGCTTGTGTCATTGCTGACTAACAACGATTTGTGCAGCCATTGGGAAAGATGTCACCACTAACAGTTAGTCCTGACAATAATACAAATAGGAGCTGCAAAAACAGAGCAGGGCAACCCCTAATATGTTCCTAACGTGGACAAGAAAGAGATGTTTCATAGAAAGATAACCAGAACAGACCCACCAAAACTTGTGTGGCTTATATTCCTCCCACAGCTCATTTCCCTGCCATGTGCCTGTACTGTTCATCCTATCACATAGGTATCCAGATGAATCCAGTGTTTGCTCATAATTTGGTCTCTACACCAAGGAGTGCTCTGGCCTGCTCAGTGGGCACAAATACACAGAGTATCTAGAGGACTGTCAGATGCTTCCATCGTTGTTACCGTGGCACAAGCAGAGGAGGTTGATGCAAACAGAAACTTCTTAGGACCTTTGCCACATAAACAGCCACGAAAACAGAAGAACAGATATTGGTGCTTACATAGCACTCCCACAAGCTTTTGCAGCTGTAACTGTTAGTTTGGATTAGCTCTTCAGGAGATGCACATTCTTTGTACATAAATAGAGCATGGCAAGAAGAGGATTAGTTTGATGTTGCATTTCAATTTGGGCTTGGTGTTTGTCCCCTGTGAGCACATCAGGATGGTAGAAGCTGTACCAGGTCCTGCAGGTTTTCCCACCTGATAGGCAGGTAAGTAGGTAGTTGATGTCAGACACCATCCAACTGACAAATGCCTTGCCTTGCTGCCTGGCAACAAACCACATCTGTGCCTTGTCTCCCAAAGGATCTTACAGTAGTATGTCTGACATGCATAATTTATTACAATATAGAAGCAATTCTAGCCTTTCTGGAACTCAGAATGGCTCCTCATTCCCTGTCAAGCTCTAATCAAATCTCCACTGGGATTAATATCACTTACAAATACCAGTTTGCGATTTTATGCTCCTTTCAAGGGCTTCCTGGGCTCAGTAGGAAAGTCTTGTTCTCCTGTCTATGGACTTCCACCTATGGACTCGCAGCATATGACCCCTTCCAGACAACTCTTTCCAGACCAGGAAAGACATGTAGTGCTTACAACTGAAACACTCTTTTTTTTTCTTCGTGCTCCACAGTTGCCAAAATAAACTCCCCACAAGATAATGGCAAAAAGTTACTAACAGAGTAAGTTATGCCCTGACTGCAGCATCCCTCATACTCCACACAGACTTGCTGGCAGCACAGCCTGGCGAGGAAAGGTTCCATATGCTGTTTGCATACCCTTTCAGGACTTAACTCTGGTAACACCTTAATGCAGTTCAGGAATGGAAGAGTAAGTCAAATAATGACTACAAAAGGTGAGTGTACAAAACTACACTCAAGTCTAGTCCTGATTCACACTGTCTGATACTCTCTGGGCCAGGCTGAGGGAGGTATGTATATATTTGTGACCCACCAGACTCCTGCTGCATGAAAGTATCCACCTTCCTATCAGTTCTAATTCTTCACTACTTAATTCTGCTGAGCCTTTTCTTACTTCTCTTTGCTTGCACTGAAATGAGGACCAAAAGCTCTGTCTCTTTTCCATGATGCTCCCTTTCCTTCGTGCTCCTACCTGGGCAGGCAGCTTATTTCCAGGGCATGGTAGCCAGCACCTCAGAAGGCAATGCTGCTCATCATAGCAAGAAATACAATATTGCCTCTGTTTAGTCTCCACCTCATTCCTTTCCCTCACTTATATTTGTTTTCTCTGCTGATGTGAAAACACTGAGCAAAGCTTTTCCTCACCTACAAATCTTTCTTGGTTAAAGCAGTTAACTGAAAACACTTTTTATGATCTGCACTAACCATACCTTCTCATATCATCATATTCAGCTTTTTCATTCCTGTGGCTTTAGTCATTTTTTCATTGTTGGTTCACCCCTTTGCTTGTATGGAGGCATGGCTGATGGGTTCACTCATTCCCTAACCATCCTTATAGCCTTTTTATATTGCATTGCAGTTTGGGCTACACTTTACTCCTCTGGGGTGGCATGGTATAGTATCCACATGTCCTCACTGTTGTTTGCGTCTCACTTGCAGCTCCCATGGGAATTTCCAGCTGCTCAGGAGCTTTTTGTACAATCAGTTTCTGTTTTGTACAATCAATTTTATTTCAGTAGCCTGAAAGGTCATCACATGGAGATATTTCCCCAGTGTATCTCCCTTCCACAGACCTAATGTCCTGTTCTGGAAAAATGTTATAACCCCAGACTTGTTATTTTATATGGACACCTACTAAATGCATGATTCAAAGCTCCTGAGGATTGAAGATGTATTTATAACCATCACTTCTCTATCCCTTCAGCAGCTTCAATGAACGTTTAAGGTTCAAGCAAACACCAAAATCTACTTTATGTTGGACAAGAATAGAGTCCTATCACACAGATATGAGTCATTCCATTGTGATGGCATGATGAGCTCCTTAGCACTCTTGATGCCTATAAATAACCTTCTACAAACAACTGCAAGAAGTCAACTAGCAAAGCACCTGCTTTGTGCTTTCCTTCTGCTCTGTTGCCATAGCTCCATGCCGTGCTCCAGGTTGCAGTCCAGAGGAGCCAGCTGATGTACCATCTCCCAGCTGGAAGCCAGTGTTTTGTTCAACCCAACCAAGTGCCCTACTGCCAAGCCCAGCCACCCTAAGGTTGAACATTTGCTAAAGCAGGCATGTAGGTTACTCGGTTATTTTACTTTCTTTAAGGACAAAGTCAGCGCTCACTGTGATGTCTTCAGGACTGTTTTGGAGGGACAGACTCTCCTTCCCCTAAGAAATACATTTGCCTTGAGCCGACAGTTGCCTACCTTAATGGGGAAAATCATTGTTTGCTTTTAACTGTTCATGGAAACAGTTAAAACAGTCCATACCTTCTAAAGCACTAGGATAGTTGTAACCTTCCAGAATGACACACCAGCTTTCTATTTGTCCCGATTTGGAACAAGTTTCCCTCCCCCAGATTCAACTCTTCTTTTCCCGAGAGAGAGAGGCGGGGTGGGGGGGGACAAATAGTCCAAGAGCACCCGGATGCAAGTGAAATACAATAATTCTTACAACACACGATAGTAAATGTCAGTGTAAACAGAACTGAGGCGAGCAACCCCGAGATGAAGATTAACCCCCCCAAAGCTCCTACCACTGTGACAAAACCCTCTCCACCCAGCTACCTTCCCTCAACAAACCTGATAAGGCAAACGCAGGCAGCTCCCGGCAGCTCAAAGCGAGGTGGGAGAGGAAAACAACAGCCACAGGCAGTCCAGCAGCTCACAGCAGGCAGAAGGGGAAGGCACAGGGGTCCAGGCAAATGTTCGGAGTGATGGGATGAAAAAGGAAAAGCCCCCCAAAGCATAGTCCTTTTATCAGGCTGACGGGTAGAAGGAACGCCCCTGCCATCCGAACCTTGGGGTTCAGGTATTGAAAGCCTTCATCTCCTGTAGGAGATACAGCTGTTGTTTTCTTAATGGGCCATTGATCTATCAGCCCACAACACCTTAGCTGATAGCTCTTAATGACTTTTAACGACTCAGCCTCCGTCAGCAGTCACAACAGATGTTATTTTGGGAATAAAAAGAAAGAAAAGTCGATACGCAGAATCTATTTTTTTTTTAATAACTTGGAGCACTATTAAACACGTTCGTCCTTTTTTAGGAAAGGATGGCCCAACCTCTGTATAAGTTTAAACTGCATGAACAATAATTCACAGAGTGGAAAGGGAAGAAGTTGCTGGCAAGCAGTAGCCAGAAAAGCACCCTCGGACTAAATTGGAAAGTCACTACAAGCACATGAAGATACTCGAGACGTGCCTTGATATCCAGTAACCACAACGTAGATATGAATTGGAACCAAGATCTTCACCTCATCTATAAAGATCAAATTCCTGCAATAGCTTTGGGCTTCGAACACAAGATAATTGCAATGAAGAAAAGCATTTTATTCCTTGAAGCTCATTTTCTTCTGCTGACCAGGTTTCTAAGCCCAGCAGCAGGGTTGCACCTGCAGTGTCCGCAGCTTTGCTGATAGATTACAGTGAGAGTTAAGATTCCTTTTCTCAAGTAAGCAGCAAACATTTTAGGCTGAGGAAAGGTTTCTGCTTATGAATAAAGTACCTTCAGCAACAGCAGAAGTGCTGAAGATCAGAATGGTAGTTTTCAGGAGCATGATCTGCGCTGGAGCAGCCATGTGAGTTCTCTGAAGATCTGGAGTTTGCAAGGCTGAGGTAAATGAGGTACAGGACAATGTGCAGAGACAAATCACCGTTAGTCTAAACAAACACAGTGAAAGGGGATCTGTGGTGTGTTGAAATTCCTGAAACTGTTACCAGCAGAGGCAAGAACACAGCTTCTAGCTCTGCAATTTTAGGCGTTAAATAAAGGGCTCGGGCTGTTACCTCGGCTCTGTCTGATGTGACAGGCTGTGATATTTCCTAATGGACCTGACTTCAAGCGGGACAAAATATCCCAAGTTTCCAGTGAAGGGAGCTGGTTACAGTCTGGGGTCTGTGCAGGTCCTTCTTAGCAAGGAGTCCTCCTACAAACCAGGCTCTGAGTAAAAATATTCCCACGGAGTCTGTTTAATCAGCGTGCAGAGACTGTGTAAAAGGAAAATTGGAAACTTAACCAAGGCAAACAAAATGAGTGGCAGATAGCAAATAAAAACAAATACAAAGATCTAATTTTATGTATCACTGGAAAATTCCACTAACTCTAATGTCAAGGTCTGCATTTAAAGGCAATTTAACCAAGAAGGCTGTGATTTTTCAAACCCACTGTCAATGTTTTTACTATCACACTTTGAGTGTCTTATACTGGGTTTAAAACTGCAGCACTAGGAGTACAATAAACCCATTAAATTAATTCTGACCAGCTTTGATATATTTAGAAAACACACCAGAAATCTATTTTATTATAGCAGCATAATGACATTGTATTAATGCACCACACACCACCCTTCAGCGCCTTCCTGAGCCTCAGCCATGGTTAACACCAGGTTTTTTCAGTGAGCACTTTTACCAGCCAAATGTTTTTTAACTACTGTACATGAGAATTGGAAGCTTCGTCAATGTTCCTACCATGCATCTCCCCAGTCAACTCTCCTGACGTGCACCAGTGGTTCTACAGATTGGAGAGACAGGTTTTGAATTTCCAATGTCTATTTTACAGCTTCAAGAAGGTTGGTGAAAAGTCTAGAGAACAAGCTTTGGGAGGAGTAGCTGAGGGAGGTGGGAATATTTAGTTTGAAAAGTAGTAGGCCAAGGGGAGACCTTATTGCTGTCTACAACTATCTGAAAGGAGGTGGTAGAGAGGTGGGGTTTGGCCTCTTCTCACAAGTAACAAGTGATTGGACAAGAGGAAATGGCCTCAAGTTGCAGCAAGGGGAAGATTAGGTTGGACATTAGGAAACTTTTTAATTGAAATGGCCATCAGACATTGAAACAGGTTGCCAGGGAGGGGGTTGATTTGTCTTCCCTGGATGTGTTTAAAGTCATATAGATCTGGAGCGTAGGGACATGGTTTAGCAGTGGCCTTGGGATAGTTGCATTAATGGTTGGACCTGATAATCTTAAAGGACTTTTCCAACCTAAGCAATTCTATAATTCTGTGTTAATTGAATTAACCAACCCCAGTGACCAGTTCTAGGACCCTTCATCCTTGCTGACATGCTAGTCATAAAGAAAATTTAACAGCCCAGTGCTGTAGTGACACAGCGAAAGGACCCAAGAACTCTGTTTAGAGTTTTTGAGGGGGTAATTTGTTCGCTAGCGGGTGCACAAATTACAGAGCCTAGTGCCACCACAGATGTGCACACTATTGGCCCCCCAAACCATGATTAAATGCCACAAAATAATACATACTCATTAGATCTTCCAACATGCCTATACATATGCATAACCCGTCCCCACTTCCTATGTTAATTAAGTCTCCTCCTTCTTGAGCTTGCGCAGTTTCTTTTGGTGGCTGTCTTTTGAGGGTCGCGACACCATCTTGCAATGAAGTAAGAGTCTTCCTCAGGGTTGAACTTTTGCCCCCCATCACTCCGCGCATGCCCTGTTGTTTCCTGTCACTAGTCCAAACTGTATAGCTGGTCCCTGCCAG
>JAOXOE010028367.1:0-16289 GCA_028565055.1 Phoeniculus purpureus | reverse complement strand
GAGTCTCCTTCTCTGGAGACGTTTAAAACCCACCTGGATGTGTTCCTATGCGACTTGGTCTAGGTGATCCTGCTGTGGTGGGGATATTGGACTAGATGATCTTTTGAGGTCTCTTCCAATCTCTAATGTTTTGTGATTCTGTGATCACTCAGGACAGAGAGACATAAAGATTTGAAGAATTTTTGACCAAGGAATTGCCTTCTATTTTTTTCTCCCTACACCCAATGCTGGAAGAAAACTACAAAGCCACCACAGTGATTAAAATGCAGAAAACATAACTACCTATTTTATTTCTTACATGAGATTTCTCCATAGCTATAGGTAATTTACAGCACATTTTTGTTATTATCTCTAGCTGCATACTGTGCCATAAAGAATCCTTCTCACAGTCCACATCACACCCTCCTATTGTACCTATGCCTCACTTGGCCCTTAAATTTATTCCTGTATGAACGCTTTCTTTCCACCCTCCTCATTTTAAATGAGCTTGGGAAAAGTTGTTTCTGAAACAGTGATTTAGCTCATTTTCTGGGCCTTGAGGAATAGAGTTAACTGATTTATTGCCCTGTGGATCTTGTAACTGTTGCAAAACATGATGTATTCCCAGAACAATGATATCAGTATGTCGTTTTGGAAATATGCCTCCTAGCATTACACTGAAATTAGCAAAGCATAATTAATTAGTTGCAGTTCTTAAGGATGTTGTACCTTCCAGCACGCAAAGAGTTACTGAAAAACTTCAAAGTGACAAGAGGTAGGATTTCCCAAACTGAAGCAAAACATAGTAATAGCTAAGCATAGTGTGCTTTAGTAACATCCCCAAGTCTCACAACAGAACAGATATTAGGGATTGGAAGGGACCTCAAAAGATCATCCAGTCCAATCCCCCCACCACGGCAGGATCACCTAGATCAAGTTGCATAGGAACATGCAAGACGACTTTGATAACAAGCAAACAAAAAAAAAGGATATGAAACACTAATCCCTCTCTAATAACTGTTTGAGATTCTTCTACTCAACTCTGTATGTTCTGGAAGTAGTTTTCCTTATAATTTGTAATTTGCCAAACAAAATGAAAAGACGGCAGTATTTTCAAGATCAGTCAGCAACACTTTTAGTCATCTCTAAAATTCAGATTCAGATGATTACATAAAATACCTGATTTAAAAAATACCACACAGCATAATTTTGAAAATTAAGCCACAAGAAACACTTTCAGAAGTTGTAAAATTGAATTATTTGAAAACTACGTTAATTTTGGCAACCTAATTCTTACCATATTTTAAATGTTATTCTTCTAATCTTAGATCAGGACTCAATCCAGATTCTAGCCAAAGCTTGACTGCAATCGAGCAGGGAGACTCACAGGATTGGGAACTCAATCACAGAGTTAAGACAGAATTAAAGACAGAATGAAGGTAAGCTTGAAGCCTTGCTCTCCCTTTGTAATGAAATCTAACTTCCTAATCATTAAAATGTTATCCTGATTTTTGAATTAGCCATCTAAATTAAGCATCTCTACACAGAATCACAGAACATTAAGGATTGGAAGGGACCTCAAAAGATCATCTAGTCCAATCCTCCTGCCACAGCAGGATCACCTAGACCAAGTCACACACGAACATGGTCAGGCAGGTTTTAAACATCTCCAGAGAAGGAGACTCCATAGTCTCCCTGGGCAGCTCGTTCCATAACTCTGTCACCCTCACCATGAAGAAGTTCCTTCTCATATTTCTGTGGAACTTCCTTACTCTTCCAAGTAGAGTGACACTTTATATGTTACAGCATATTTCATAAACAGCAGTTTATGAAAACAGCTTTGTTACCTCATCTAACACAAATATTGAAAAAAGTATTTCTAATGGTCCATTCTTAGCGTTCTCTGATCCTCTAGATAATATCAGTAATTATTATTAATGAGTTGCATTTACTGAATCACTTTATTCAAGTAGTGTATAAATGAAGCATGCTCACGTTTTCATGCCAACAGACCAGCATTTGACTATAAGACATATTTTTGTTTACAAGGTACTTACTAGCCTCCATCTGGCTGGTGTTCGAATAAATATTGGAAGCATTAGTTGTTAGTCTTTACTTATGCCAGATAAGTGTCTGGGAAGTTATTTATTGATATTTTTGTTATTGCCTATAATGGCATGTCAATCAAAGTGCAAGCAGGTATTCTGTTATGGTTACCAAATACTCCATAGACATTTCACATGACTTACTGTTCTTCACCAACCCAGAGCCGCAAACAAAATACCTCAAATGGCTGTAGACACAGTAAAAAATGGACATGGAACATGCGAGAAACTGTCTTTTTTGGTCTAACATTTGTATAAATTATCAAAGGAGTGCTATCACTGTTCTACTTTGATTCATTGATTCATGACAACAGATGCTATGAGTCAAACATACCGCTTGAGTGGCTATAAAACAGGTTCTCTGAAGAATTCAGAAATGTAAAGCATGAGGGAATTTGCCATAGAACTCTACAAATTCTACAAAATAATATTCTATAAATTTATGTCCAAAAAAAGCCTTGCACTATATAAATGAAACATTACTGAAAATCTGTAATTTAATAATCTCTACTGTGGGAAAATAAATCATTCCACTGACAACTTTTGTGTCAGTGGGCTTTTAATTATCTCAAACAAGGTGACTGCTATTGTTCAGCTACAGACTCTCCACTGCCATTTACTTCATTTAGAAGTCACTTTTGTACCAGGGTCACAAACAGCAGCCTACAGGAAATAGGTTAGTGCAGATCTGCTTTGTTAAATGGAAAGAGGCTTGGACCTATATTCTCCTCCTCTTAACTGGTTATTCACTGGCTACCTGAAAGTAACCACCCATCATTTTCAACGGCGATGCGAAGTGCAAAAATTATCTTCATAAGGTACTGACAAAATCAGCAGGGAATAGGCGGTGTAATTTTGAGATGCAAGAACCACGCACAAAGCCTTGACTTTTATCACACAGAGCATCAGCGTCGAAAGCTATTCACATCTGATATAAAGGATAACTACCACTTTTTTAATTTACTCTTGAGTCTTACTAGTTTGAATACCTCCTGCATCATTTTGCTAGGTAAAATGACAGCACTAGACCATGACCAGGATGGAATACTTCACCTAGTAAAAGTTTATTGACGGAGAGAATATGAGTCTTATTAGTTTTTTAGAATTCACACAAGCAAGAATGACAGGTATCAAGCACCTCAGCACAATGATCATGATTTCGTCTGCTGAACTAATAGCAGTGAAACACATCTGGTTTCAGCAGCTCTTGGAAGCAGCGAGGTCGCTCCGGTTAGAATAAAGAGGGACTTCCACGTCCTCAGATAAATGCATTCAAATAAAACTGTGCACACCAACAGTGGTAGTGCCCTGCTCTTATGTTAGCAGTGATTAATCACACTGCTGATTGCTTCTCAACTATCTTCACTTTTGTCCTTGTTGTCGACAAGAACACTGAGCTGCTCATTAAAAGAGCTGAACACGAGCTGCAGGACTGAAGGATGGTGATCCCTGAAGAATTATTACAATCAGTATGAGGCTTTTTCAGCACTTTATTTCATTTTAATGGAGGTTCAGGTGTCAGCGATTCCCCACACCTCTCCTGAAGCCACTACCACTTTGCACACTGACAGTACTAAGTAGCACAATTCAGTTTTATTGGTGGAACATTTGTAGGAACCACAGCATGGGGATAAAAGACAGTTGACTATATACTTAATAGATGGTCTGCAAGTACTGGAATACGGGAATACAGAAAAATGGATAGGATATGGGTAGTTGTACTAACTGGGCAATTTGTCACAGGCACATTATTATTTCACCCCTTCTGTGTAGTCTGTTATTCTAGTCTTCTGCAAGTCAGGCATCCAACCTAAATTACTCATCCAGTCCACCTCTGTAGAAAAAGAGAAACATCCCCTAGAGAATAATCTGAACACAGAAAACTAGATGAACCAGACAGGATGATTCACTCCCTTGAAATGCTTTGTTTTTCCTACACTGACCGTAGACAGACCTCAGATAACTGAGATAACTAGTTTTTGACCTAACTTTCAGATGATGGACTTTTGTGATAGAAAACAAAGTTCTCTGAAAGCAACTTATTATTTCAGTCACAAGATTCTTTCAAGGCAGTGTCATCCAATGATAAGACAAAGGGCAACACGTATAAGCTGGAACACAGGAGGCTCCACATAAGTATGAGAAGGAACTTGTGCACAGTGAGGGTGACAGACCACTGGAACAGGCTGCCCAGGGGAGTTGTGGAATCTCTGTCACTGGAGACGTTTAAAACCCACCTGGATGTGTTCCTGTGCAACTTGAGTCAGGGGATCCTGCTCTAGCAGGGGGATAGGACTACATGATCTTTCGAGGTCCCTTCCAATCCCTAATGATTCTATGATTCTGTGAAGCCATTGACCAATTTGATTTTTGGTCCTCAGCTTTCTTATGATGTTCAGAAGGATTTATGATATGATTAGACATTAGACAAACCTGACCACATTTGCCCAGCATAATGCTGGCCTTAAACTGACCTTAAAGGATCATTAAAGGATGACTACTCTCAGCTGGATTTGTTATTATTTGACTATTCATCACTCTTCTAAATCACCTTCTTCTGTCATTTCTGCTCTCTAATCTGACACATGTATTGTTAGCTCTCAAAATCAGATCTACCTGAGCTCATCCACTGTCGTAAAAATCTTGGCTTCTGAAGATTTTCATCTATGTACAAAATGCTGTAGAGGTCACCTCATTAAAGTTTTGCTGTAAGTTACTGAACAGTAACAAGCCAGACAGTTTAAAAGGCATCTGTTACTCAGCCACACATCCTTGTGGATTTTGGTCTCCCTAACTCTTGACAGCTGCCTAAGTCATTACCATATCCTCATCAATGCAATCAGTACCCTAAGGCTGCCCTACCTCTCAAATTCACAATCTGCAATGCTGCTCACTTCAGTGCTTTGGGGCACATTAGCAACTCAAGCTTTTTCTGCTTTGATGTGCATGTTCTATACCACTGACCCCAAAATATGCAGGTCTAATGAATTGGCTTTAATAGTTTTCTTACTCACTTAAATGTTTTTGTTTTAATTGGCTATACAACCATGTGCCCTGAACTACACTGAAAAAGTTCACAGCATAGATGCTAATGGCGCTTTTCTAATTACTGCATAATGAACAAAGGTCTGTCAGAGCAATTGCAGAGGTTAGAATTCACAATTAGGAACCCAAATTTAATCAAAGCCAACCTAAAAATTTCACACACTTATCAGAAGTATTCCATGACACAAACTAGTATTTTTAGAATGTTTGGGCTTCTAAAAACATTTGCTTAAATTCTTCTAGTTGTAGAAAATTACTGTTTTCTTCTTTCCATTTTAATCTACCTGCCAACAGCCACAACCTCAACTTCATCACGTTGTCCGTCCCTGAAGTGTACTCAACTTTCATGGGTCACTGCTCTGGGTTCAACTTGATTTCTCTTTTCATTTACTTTTGGGAGCACTGATAACTGAGGGGCAGGGTCATGACATCTACTGGCAAGTTTTTTTATATCCAGGCTTGTATGGAGCAGTATTTGATGACTTGTCTTAGAAAACTCCAATGTTGTTTCAAATTAAATTCTTTTTCCTCAGTATTTCCAACTGCATAGGTGTCAGTAAAGTTATGATTTCTAATGGAGACAGAAAGCCTAGCAGCTGGTCCTGTTTCATCCCCTGAGCCACCTGCTTTGTGCATCAATGGCAATAATGAAATTATTTCTGGACCACTCCTAGCCTGAAGACCTAAGATCATGATAACACGGTGAAAGTTTAAGAGCAGGGTAGATGAAAAGGACAGAAGGCCTCCAGATACTGTCAAAAGACGACAGATTAGGCATGAGCAAGGTCCAAGATCAGCAATCTCCAATACACCACCACCTTGCTGCTTCCTTCACTCTCTTCATGTCATACTATGCTTTGACATTTGGGGAGTTCAGCAGAACATTCCTATGCCTGTGTTACCCTTATTGGATATAATTAAAATTATGTCATAATAGTTAATATTACTGCACTTTTAGAAGTTCAGTCACTAAAATATGTGAAGTTAAACCAAAAAGGTTTCACCACCATTTCCACTAAACTATTTAGATACCCTTTCACAGCAATGCTGAGTGATATCACGCTTCTCCTGCTAAAAAGGTAGCTACAACATTCAGTTTCCTGCCACAGATACACCTGTCCCTGAACCTTTTTTTTTGTCGCTTTTCTAGGTTGGGGTTTTTATGTCTATTTTAAAAGTTTGATTTAGAAAATAACACTTTATTTTAGTTGCAGAGTGTGTAACTAGCAGTGCATTGCTAGTCAGGTAACATACAGATTTCAGTAAGATTAACGATGTGGTACTAATAGGTAAACCATATTAGATGGTTTTGGACTGCCAGAAATCCAAATTATACCAAGTTGAAATCTGCACGTGTCTAGGGGTTCACCTACATGAGTGTGTTGGTTTGAATCAGGAGTTTTAGAATCACAGAACATTAGGGATTGGAAGGGACCTCAAAAGATCATGTAGTCCAATCCCCCTGCCACAGCAGGGAGTGAACATACAGGTTGTGTTTGCTGAGCTTTGGTTTATAGTGTGAAGAGGTTTGGAATGGCACAAACCAACTTTTTAGTGAACTGACTGAATGAAAAGCTTCTCTGTTCCAGGACATCAAGTACAGGGCCAGACCAGTGCCAGACCTAGACAAGTTTAAAACATAATAGGTATAGATATCAATACCTCAGCATCAAATGCTTCACTCTAAGGTGGTCTGTTGTGCCACCCTATTTGATGTAGTTGACATACTTGGGGAATGAGTAAAATAACAAAACTGAACTCCTTGCTTCTAGGAAAGAGAAATGAGGAAGGTACATAAAGGTTTTGTTCGATCTTTTGTATATTTTTAAAGAATAAAGCAATTTTTACAAGAAGCAGAAATGCAGGTCACATCAGCAGAAAATTACTTATGCTAAATGTAGCCACCGGACATAAATTTTTTTTGAATTAGCATTTTATGATGATTGTTCAGACAAGTATTAAAGTAACTTTTTCTTTTACAGACTTAGCTAGACAACGCTAGAATGGCAGCCATATAAAGAAGACTGAGGGGTGACCTCATCGATGTTTATAAATATGTGAAGGGTGGGTGTCCGGAAGATGGAGCCAGGCTCTGCTCAGTGTCATCTGGTGATAGGAAAAGAGGCACTTGTGTCAGCTGGAACATAAGAGGTTCTATATCAATATGAGAAGGAACCTCTTCACAGTGAGGGTGACAGAGCCCTGGAAGAGGCTGCCCAGGGCTGTGGAGTCTCCTTCTCTGGAGACATCTAAAACCCACCTGGACCTGTTCTATGCGACTTGATGTAGGCGATCCTGCTGTGGCAGAGGGATTGGACTAGATGATCTTTCGAGGTGCCTTCCGATCCCTAATGTTCTGTGATCATTCAGGATAGAGGGACATCAGGAGTTGAAGAATTTTTGACCAAGGGATTTGCTTCTATTTTTTAGCCCTATACCCAACATTGGAAGAAAACTGAGGTCCCTTCCAATCCCTAATGTTTTGTGGTTCTGTGTGGGGAAGTCACAAAATTAAAAGTTGTCACCAAAACACAAAGGCAAGAGAACAGAGAATAAACTCCTGATTTGAAATGTTAAACATTTCAAAACAAAATTCCTATTATCACTCATACTGCATAAAGAAGTTTCTTTGAAGACGCAGCATACCCAAACAGATTCACACTAAATTAGTCTTAGGGGAGGAATATTCACAGAAAACCTTCTTTAGAATTTTTCTGTATTGCCCCTTAAGAAGACTATGAAAATTCTTACATTTTGAATTTCAAGTTTTTTCTGTCCATGCTGTTCTCTAGCAAAAGATTTGTAGACTACCAGTATAGGAAACCTTGCTCTTAACCCTAACCAGAAGAGCAGAAATAATCCTTCACATTGCCACTTATATCTAGAGGTCAGGAACAGGACAATGTACATTTCTTGGCTGTTCATTGTTGTTCCCTTTAATCTCTTACATACCACAACCTTCTCTATATGGACTGGATGATCTTTCGAGGTCCTTTCCAATCCCTAATGTTCTGTGATTCTGTGGCACTGCCTGAAAAGGGGTCTCTGCAGAATTTGAGGCATAGAGGGATCTTTAGGTCTTGGGAAGTTATGATTTTCACAGTTCTTAATTTCTGATAGAAGAAAATGATATCGTAACAGTCAATCACAAGATAACTCTGTTTTTCTATAAACCCACAAAATGGTCTCTTCACTACTACCACCAATTGTAAAAAAATGTATGGGAACCTCTTATCTCTATAACAATTATTTCCCATTCTCATTTATGCAGTCTATGTAATATTGAAATGCATGTTTGTAGAGATAAATGTAATCTATGAAAATAATTCTCATTCTAATTTGCTTATTATTTTTATTCCTATTACTAAATATTGATTTCTCTCACGAGCTTTACTATTTATGCATAAAGAATACTAATGGATGCTCAAGTAATCCTTAAATAGTATAGAGTCTTCTAAATGGATAGTTATTTCTTGGAGGTTTCTTACAACGTAATGATTCTATGATTCACTATCTGTGAAACTAATAAAAAAAATGCAGTTACCAAACTGATGAAGGTTTCAAAACAGAACTTGTGCATCATGGGAAGAAAATATTTCACTCAGTGAAAGATGATAACAGATCTATCAAATTGAGTTTCATTGGCTGGCTAAATCCCACTGTTAAAAACACTGCAAATGATCACTTTTTTCCTTGAAGTGAGTCAGAGCTCCAGTGGGTAAGCTGATCTTTTGATGGCATACAGCAAGGGAATATCACTGAGACATAGCAGAGAAAAGGACACTGCCAGATAAACCAATATAGTTTGCTACCACGTAGAGCTGACACTGAAGTGTAGAGGCAAATGAAATTCCCAACAGTCTTCAGATAATATTCCACCTGGATTTTTTTGACTGCTTTAATGAAGCCTGCAAACCCTTATTCTATAAAAAGGTTTTTCCACAGGTGGGAGTGGGACGGAAAACACTACTCTATATCCAGCTTCCCTAAGTAAGCATCCTCTTAATATATGCATTAATGAAATACCCCCAACAGTACCAAAAAACTCCAAACCACAAACACCCAGAAAAATGCCAATTCAGAATGTGTTCAGAATTACCTCGATTTCAATTTAGCCAGACTGGAGCAAAGATAATGGCACCTTAACAATAAAACCCCCTTTAAATATGGCTTTAGAACAAAGGATGTGTTCACTCTCTCATTTGGTACATATTTACATTTAATTTTCATGCTTAATGGACTTGCATTCCAATCTCAAAACTGAACTTTACTCCGAGTTGTGGGTAAAGAACATCATTGTCATTAAGTATCAACCAGCAATCAAACAAAGAACATTTCAGAGTAGAATTCCCACCCTGCAGGGTTCCAGTGAAGGAAATAATAAAGTGAAATATGAAAAATAAAACTGTTCTTCAAGAAGAACATATCCAATTAAAAGGAAGACCTAACAACTTCATGGATTAATTGGAAACCAACTGAGATAATTAGACCTCTGGGAGTAAGATTACACCCATCATAAACTGCTTTTTTCACAACTACAGGTTAAGTGCTTAAAGCTCTAATTGGGGGCAGCACTAAGAGGAAAGTGGAACTTGCTCAGAAGAATTAATATTTGGTGAAGCAATATCCTGAAGTACTTTGGCATCGATAAAAACCACATTGTTTTTCCACAAGTGCATAGGATTCTTGGAGCCAACTTGACAACTGTGGTTACGATTTATACCAATCAAGAAATGCTCACACTATTATACTTTGACCTACAAACCGCATGAAGCTACTCTGCACATTAGTAGTTCAAATGCAGTTTCACCTTCTGTGACTACAGTTTAAATTAGCTGTTAATAGGTACATACACCATGTCGTCTTTCAAGAGAAATCTACCCTGAGAGTGCCACACTGAATTTAAAATATGGTAATATACATTAAAAAAATGCCCTAAAAACCCAAAGGAGAATACAAATCCTAAGAACTGGTAAACTACTGCAAAGAACGACTGCTTCTCAGGAGTCTCCAAGGACTATTGTTGGTTAAAGCATTCAAAAGAGATGCAATTTAATGTCATAATACAAGTGTCATGGAAACTTTGACATCCAGCCGATGAACCGTGTGTCCGTTACAGAACTTGGGAAGCACACTAGGAGAGCTTTACTAATACAATACAAGGTCAGAGCTCCTGCTTTAATCGCCCTTTAGAAGTAGGAAAAACACTTTCAGACAAAAACAAATTACATGTTTTCTAAAAGCACCATGTGCTTCCCTATCTGATAACATTCAAGATAAAAGCAATTATTTTCCAAATACAGATTTTCTTTGCATCCAAACTAACCTATTTCAATACTAACTCCTAATCTTAATTTTAGTGATTATATACAACAAATTACAAGCTTGAATTCTGTAAAAGTTTTAATACACAGAGTACAAAGGGGATTGGATTTACTGTGATGCAATTTTGGTGTAAAACAAGTTATGCGGGAGGGAGGAATCCAGAGAGTTATCAATCTAATCAATCCCGCCTAAAAATCTAAGCTAATGAAGACTGAAGAATGGTTTGGAGATGTGTATTTTAGCTGGTTACAAGATGATTATCTGCATATGCATGGTATGGCCTGTGGCTATTTGTTTGACTTCCTAAAAAGCTTTCAGGAAGTCTCAAGCCAAGCTTAGATTAAAACGGGGTGGGGGGGCGGTGGGGAAGTGTCTAAGGCTCATTTCTTCATATTTACTTCATCCTGTCCCAGTCTTTGTCAAGCTGTCAAGCTCCAGCTGTCAGGCTCTACCTGCATAATTAATCTGTAGTTATCCATTTTTGAAGACTAAGGACTACCCTAGAAGTCTGATACAGTTATCTCAGCTAACTAGTGTCTTAGTGAATTTCACCCACTGCTCTTTGTCTGAGGTACTGCTTGGACGTGCCTTGGTTCTGGTCTATTTTATCCTACCTCCTCTTTCCTGCTGCTACAGTCAAGGATCCTCTTTCCTCCACTACAAACTCCATCTAATAATATTAACCTAGAATGAAGATGAAGAAAGGCAGGAAGATATTGTTCACAGCAATGGCACACCACACATCCTACAGACTGGTAGATATCTTGGTTCCCCCCTTGGTTCATCTGGCTTCTAATCATCTCACCTTGCATTTTGGCTGGGTACAAGTTACAACTTTTCTTGTCTGTGATTTTTAACTAGCTCCAAAAATGTCTCTAGATTTCTCTTTTTTTAGCACTATACCATAGAGTGATTCATTAATTGCTATAGCTATAGATGTCAGCTCTAATCAATGAAATGTGTGATAACTTTGGTATAACTCCATGGCTATGTAAGATAACAACGCGGGGTTAATAAATGGCATCTAGTCTGTAACTTGGTATGAGAAATAAACAAGCAATAACGAAGTATAGATATTCTCAATCTCATCTAATCATATAATCTTGATCTCTCAAAATACGGAAAAATATGTCCAAAAATACTGTTTAACTATTTATAAGTTGTCAGTAGGTTCTATTTCCGTATCCCTTCTGGATTCAGACACTAATGAACCAATAGCTATCAGTATGACTTTTGCTGAAATACTGTTACTTTAATGACATTTGATTAGCTGTTCTAACCGTCTGGCTGAAAAAGATGTCTGCTCACAAAATATTTGGGGAAAGTTGAACATAAATGATAAGTTTTAGTCCCTTAAATTTAGTTAATTGCGAACATGACGCCTGAAAAGTTTCTTTACACTCAGCATGATTTGACGCTGTACTGAATAAATTAGTCTCTATATAAAACTGCCTTATTTATCTTGAATGCAAAACCACTAGGACAAGTTCTCCGTCTTCATTATACAATGCATAACCCAACATGCGTCCTGCATTACACCAGTGTAAACCACTGGTGAATTTGTCACTATCATATTGAACTCAGCGTTATTCAAACCTAAAAGTTATTCCCTCAGTTGTGCTGTACCTCTGTATTATCCTGTCTGAGACTGACACAACTCCAGTGGTGTCACGTATCCCTAGAATTAACATTCTTCTGTGAAAAGGCAACAGGGAGTTATGTATGACATTGCTTAAATTAATTCTTTCTGTTGTCTTCAGCACAGTACTTCCCTGGAGCATCTTTAGTCACTAAATCCACATGGAATGAGAAGTCTTTCTGTATATAAGTCTATTAAAAGTACCAGAATATGAGTCACCAGTCATATACCTTGACTTTACGGGAAACCTTCTCAAATAATGGTAATGATTAGATTATACCTGAATGAATTGCCCTCTGCACCTGCAAGAAGATGAAGATGATACCCCTGAAGTTGATGGCTCAGGACTGTGTAGACCAAAAAAAGAATCATTTGAAAAGGGAGAAAAGCAGCTTGTCTATCAGCTTTTCACCTACACATTACTGAACTGCAGTCTCGGGGGAAAATAAAAAATAAGTGATATTTAAATGTACTCAAGCCTATTTAACTGGACAACCTGGAACTGAAATTCCTAACAAGGTATTTAAGAAGTATTTTAGTAATGCTTGTCCTGTATGGAAGTAACTGTATTTACCTAGTTTCGTTCAGAAATCAGCACTTGGGATTTGTTCAGCTCTGGGGTTGTTATCACAAATTCCTCAAGGGAATTTACAAGTCACCAAATGATGTATTGTTATTATCACCAAAAGTGAACCATATTCAACAAAACAGTTCTCAGTGGGCAACAATTCTGCAGTGCACAATTACAGTTTCCCATCCCTGGTTTAAATGTGCTTTCACTTTTCAGCTTCAACAACAAAAAACCGCCTTTCTCCACCCCTTGAAACACCTCAGGAGAATAGTTTTAATATCAAAACACTTTTTTTAATCTTGAGTCTTCGAATATATCCCACCTATACTATTTTGTCATTGAAACATCTGGATTTGTCTTCCAAGCATTTCAGTGTGTTCTGAGGTTTGGGGTTTCTTTTTTTTTTTATCTAAAACATTGGTACAAAACATATTTACCTGCATCTGCATTATAATTAAGGTCTAGTTTCTCTATTGATTACTGTCTAAGTCTTGAAGGCATGCAAAAAAACCCCAACCCTATTCATCTTTTTTTAGCAGTATAAAAGATTGTTGCTGCAGTTTATGAGTTACACCATCTTATGCAGTCTAGTTGGCATCTTTAGCTAGCTGATTTTGTCCATATTTCTCAACAAAACCCCTAAGGTCATGTTCTATTTTTAAGGTGCACTTGTGTAACTTAAAATTCTCTTAGCCTACACACTTTGGAAGTCTTTGCAGACAGGATGAACAGATATGAGACCTACTATGTTGAAATAAAGGGGCAGTAGACCTAATTCACAGCTCAGGCAGGTTAGACCGCATTAGGGTCTATTGGTACATTGGGCACCAAGTGATTAACACTATTTTATTAGTACATTATACTTACAGTCATTTAAGGAGCACTGATGAAAGATGGGTGATTACAGTTGCCCCAAGGACATTAAAAATAACCACAACAAAAACTGCTTCTCTTAAATTATCCTCCTTTCTCTTTCTGATCCTTCTTTCTTTTCCACATGCCCATGTGAATTGTGAGAGGATACCTGACTCCCTATTCACGCCTTCTCATGTGAAATTTTTTAGTAACTTACTTTATCTGATTATTTTACTGTTTCTTCTTGTTTTATTTTGTTTTTCCTAAAGATGAGATGTTCCTAAAACCCCTTTGAAGGTAGAGTTCTGCATGCATAAAACTTTTAGCAGCAGTAGTGAGATTATGAATAGAAATATGAAAGATGGTTTCTCTGGCTACCAAATATGGATGTAAATCAGGTAGTCAGATGCAGTTATTCTACTGACCTAGTTTGTAGGGATGGGATTTGGCATCTGTTCTAAGAACACGCAACTGAAAACTGCCTAACACACCAATGAAAATATACACATACACTCAGAAAACATTTAAGTATGTAGAAGACTACACAAAGTTGCTATCTGCTTGGATTCACCTTGCAGTTTAACATGTATTTGAAATGACAGTAATTCTATATTTGCTTCCTGCATCTAACTGCAGACTTGAACTGTGCAGCCTTTCTAATTGGTCTTGCTTGTCACACTTAATTTGTTCATATTTTATTTTAAACAATTACTAAATACAAATGAAATCACTAAAAGCTATTTTGCTCCATTAGCCTCATGTATTCCACTCTGTATTCAGGGCCGATATCAACAACTGCTGCAGCAATACTGTTTCTTTCAGAATAAAGACAAAACATGGACTACATCCAACTTTTAATCAGCTGTACAGATGGGTTTATTACACAAAAGCACTAGGCTGCACAGATGGAAGTTCCTGAATGCCTGACAAGGTGTTAAAATGGTTACTGAGATTACAAAGGAATAAAAAAGCAGCACTGGAAATTATAAGTAGTAGAGACTTTCTCTCTTAAGGGCTTATTAGTTCAGAACTTACATTTTGTCCTTGGCATGTGGAAAACAGTTTGCAATGGGGAACACGGATTAAATATAATAACTGGTTTCTGTCACTTAAGAATATGCAGTCTTAGAAATACCTGACTCAAGTGTTCTACGTGACGCAGCGCTCACGGAAACCAGCCACAACCAGGGCATAGTATTTTTGACCAAATGCAGAACAAATGGAGCAGCAGTTTGCGCTCAGCAGCGTGCTAGCAGCAGTTAAACACAAAATCCTTCGGATAGCAAAGGAGAAAAATAGCTTTATACATCCTTAATGGGATCATGTGGTTTTCACTAGTTTTATTGTAAACTCACAGATTTTATGCCTAGAAAAAGTTAACTGAATTATCATACTTGACTGAACAGGTTACTGCATCCATCACCCCATGGAATACTGTGCCAATTTACTACCTCAACGCCAAATGTTCTATAACCGTGTTTTGAAAATAACACAATAATAAAAGAGGTCACAAATAACTCTGATTATTACGGATTCCTGTGCTCTCCTCTGCAAGGGTGGAGGGCTGCAGAGACAATGCCATCTTTATGCTGAGAGCACTAAACTTTTCTCCATCTTTAATGTTCTGTTTCATTCAGAGAAGAATAAGGTATTGTAAGCGCCTCTGCAATCTCTTCCTATATACTTAGTTTAGGACAGTTGTCTATGGTCAAATCACAGAACATTAGGGATTGGAAGGGACCTCGAAAAATCATCTAGTCCAATCCCCCAGCCTCATTGCCCTTCTTATTCTGTGGCATTCAAAACTGGATACAGTACTCAAGGTGTTCTCATGAGTAAGGAGTACATGGGCAGGATCACCTCCCTACTCCTGCTGGTCACACTACTCCTGATACTGGCCAGGATGCCATTGGCTTTCTTGGCCACACTGCTGGCTCTTATTATCTTTCATCATCTTGCAAGGTGATTATGTACTAGTAAGGAATGGAGAGTAGAGTGCAATACTAACATGATATCACTCAAATAAGAAAGAAAATAAAGATACAGATCATTGAGAATTGGTTCCCTCTATAAAAAAAAAACCCACACTATCAGCTGCTTCAACTAGTGATCTTTGCAACCTTCATTTTGAGGCATTAAATTTTGCCCAACTCAGACATTCCCAAATTTACATCTATCTGACACCACAATCAACTCTTTTACACAGCTGTAGCAACTCTAATTAATCTTAGGAATTAAAAATATTAATAACAATTTCTACAAACTTCCCACATTTCACGATTACTGCTTCCTTACAAAATGTTAGAAAGCACAGCTTAACATTTCTAGAGTACTGAAGGACAGAAGTTAGGAAATGAAACACACTTCAGAGTCTTTATTTCATATATTTTAGACATCACACCGTAATCACCTCCTATAAACTGTGTGGATAATCTCCTTAGTTAGAACAAAAAGCACACAGTTCCAGAAGTAAACCACAGCCTAATCTGTTAGCATTTGTCCACAGATGTATTTGCATCACTACCACAACCAGAGAAGCTGAAATGAATGTATGTGAGATGAATCCAGGCCACGGTTCTCCAATTTCACAGAAATATATTTGAAGGCTGAATTTTAGACTAAAGTGCATATCTTTATTTTTCTACCCCAAAAAATTGCAACTAATACCTTTTTCTTATTTCTTTTTAATACTAAAAAGAAAAAAACAACCACCCACCACTGTGTAAATTTAAGAGTCAACTCTGGTTTCAGCTTTAACACACACATCTTT